>JAJMJF010000015.1:0-218936 GCA_030563415.1 Casaregolazyma lundiana | reverse complement strand
GTTATAACGGGGATATCGCTGTATCGAGTATCATTATAACGAGGTTTCACTGTATTGCATTATTTACTGAGAAAGCAAAGGTGCGAAAATGTAACTTAAATCGGCCGAATACATTTTGCGTACTTTTACATGAATTAAACGTATTTATGGCTTCTAGCAGTTCTTGTCTATTTACAAGCAGGCTCTACTACCAGAAACGAGCCCCCAAGGTTAAATTATCTGTTCCGGGATTTAATCGACTAGGTGCATGCAATATCAAATACAATTTTGCAGCCGTTGAAAGGCATCAAACACGACTACTCACCGTGTTGCGCCCTCGTGCGGAGTTCCGGGTATGACACAGTGAATTTTGCACAAATTTCCGTCTACCTTTACCTATCTATATCCGTTTGGATACGGATCTCCGGAGATAGTAGAGGTTTTGCGGGACTTTCCATCCATTTCTTGGGCTTTTGTTAGCCGTTGGAACGGCGTTCCGGTCGAAAACACTGCCGTATTAGGAAGACAAAATCCGATTTAGTTCCGACTTTTGCTTCAGAAAATCCGATTTAGGTCAGGATTTACTTCAGCAAACGGCCATATCTCCAATTACGATACCACGTAAGGCGAAAAAGGTTCATGATTCAATGTCTCGTACAGCATAAGGTATATTGCGGTTTTGTTTTATTGACTGTTGTCTGTTTTGGTTGAGTTCAGCGACTTCGGAGACCCGCTTTTCAAGGCACTGCACTTACAAATAACCAACAGAATATATATATAGTGTTGTCACGCTTTCTATTCTGCATACGGAGGCCTTGTACTTGCTCTATTCATAATATCTACAAAAATGAGCTCTTCTCTCAGTGATCAGCCGGTCGCTAACCATCCTTCCAAGGGCTTGCCGGATGGAGTCGATGAAACAGGTCTGTACACTATGAAAGATAGCGATCCGAAACTGCCAGTCAATTGGTCTCTTCGGAAACGCATAGTGCATACCTCTGCATACGGCTGGACGACACTGTCTGCTCAGCTGGCAGGAACTGCGTTTTCTCCTAGCATTGAGCAGATCGCCAAAGAGTACCATGTGGGCGAAGAAGTTTCGACCTTGAGTTTCTCTATCTACATTCTCGGCCAGATGATCGGTCCTATGATTTTCGCTCCTCTTAGTGAGATATACGGACGCAAGAAGGGAGTATTTATTCCCTGCTTCTTCTCGGGCGTATGCGCCCTCATCCTTGCCAATTTGGAAAACATAGCCTCCATCACTATATTCCGGTTTATTGCTGGAGTGCTTTCGGCGGCGCCGGTGGTGTCATCTGGCGGCGCAATGGCCGACTTATGGAAACCCAAGAGCCGGGCTGCTGCCATGGTTCTCTATGCGCTAAACATTGTCGGTGGTGCCACGGCCGGACCGATATTTGGGGCACTTCTTATTACAACAGGGCCCTATGGATGGCGGTGGACTGCGTATTTGGGAGGTCTGGTGCAGGTCGTTGTTTCGGCTGGCAACTATGTATTTTTAAGCGAAAGTTATCTGCCGGCCTTGGAACAAAAGGAGGCCAAACGGCTCAAATTAGATTCTGGATTGTGGATCATTCATGCAAAGAACGATGCGTGGAGGTTGAATGTCAGAGAGTTTGCTAATGTCCATTTTGCCAGGCCCATACTTTTACTCCTCACGCCTATCATACTGCTCATGGTTTTGTACGCGTCTCTTGTGTATGGAATTCTGTTTCTTGTTATTACCTCGGTGGGCTCGCAGTTCCAGGAAGTTTACCATTTCTCATACAAGACCGCTTTTATACCTTTGATCTGCTCTCTTATTGGGTTCTGCCTCGGGGGTTTAGTCAACGTTTGGAATTCAGAAAGGTATGCCAAGGTCGCAGCCAAGCTGCGTCGCCGCCCAGATCCTGAGGAGAGACTGCCTCCCATGATGTTTTTCGGCTGGGCTATGACTGGTGGATGTTTCATGTATGGTTGGTCACTCAATCCGTCTGTTCACTGGATTGTCCCTTGTATTGGGCTTGTACTCCTGGGAATGGGCTTGGCCGTTATATTTCAGGGCGTATTGGTATACATTGTAGACTGCTATACGAGGTATGCAGCTAGTGCTATAGCAGCTAATACGCTTGTCCGAAGTATCTTCGGAGGGGTTTTTCCATTGTTTGCTACACAGCTTTACAAGAAACTGGGGCCACACTGGGCGAGTTCACTCTTAGGGTTTATTACGCTTGCACTTTTGCCAGTTCCATGGTTCTTTTACTTCTGGGGGTCGCGGCTGAGGAAGATTGATCCGTTTGCAAAGGTGGTTAGTTAGTGCATTGGCTGACCTACTACCAGCTTGTGCTCAGCAGTTTATTCTGGGTACTCAGCAACTTTTGCTGGACACCTTCTACTGCTAGCCTGCCTCCTCATCTCAACATGCACAAAACAGCCATAATAATTCAAGATATCTATATGAGCATTCTTAATCTATCTATCTATCTATCGTCCTATATAATTGGTTGATGATTGTCTATTTGACGTCCTATCAGGTAATAATCTGAAATCCACAACTACTTTCACCATAATGTCATTATCTCAGTTTCCACAAATACCCATATGAATAAGCATTCTTGACCTACCAACATTCTCATTCTCCATACTCTTAACCTACCTCCATTGATTAGAAATCCATTTGCTTTTCCGCAACGCCTTGTCGGTAATGTTTCCGCGTGGTGCGGCTCACTGCTTATATCAACACCAACATCGGCACCGTCCTTGTTCACGGATTTTAACTTGTTACACTTAACATGTCAGCACAGCCCATCAAATGCAAAGCAGCCATTGCCTGGGAGGCTGGCAAACCGCTTACGGTCGAGGAGATCGAAGTCGGTGCTCCTAAGGCCCATGAGGTCCGAATCAAGATTCTCCATACTGGGGTATGCCATACTGATGCGTATACCTTGTCAGGAAAAGACCCCGAGGGCCAGTTTCCCGTCGTCCTGGGACACGAGGGTGCAGGAATCGTAGAATCCGTCGGAGAGGGCGTTACAAATGTCAAGGTTGGCGACCCTGTACTTGCTCTTTATACGCCAGAGTGTCGAGAATGCAAGTTCTGCAAGAGCGGAAAGACCAATCTGTGCGGGAAAATCAGAGCCACTCAAGGTAAAGGCGTGATGCCTGATGGAACAAGCCGATTCACTGCCAGGGGCCAGCCGATTTTCCATTTCATGGGCACCTCAACGTTCTCGGAGTATACGGTTGTGGCCGATATCTCCGTGGTCAAGATTGACGATAAAGCTCCTCTTGACAAAATATGCCTGCTTGGATGTGGTATCACCACTGGCTATGGAGCTGCCACTATCACTGCCAATGTCCAGGAAGGTGATACTGTTGCGGTGTTTGGTGTTGGTTGTATTGGATTGTCGGTGATCCAGGGTGCCAAGGCCCGCAAAGCTTCTAAAATATACTGCGTCGATATCGACAATTCTAAGAAGGCTTGGGCCGAAAAGTTCGGTGCGACTGATTTCATCAATCCTACTGAATACAAGGCGCCAATCCAGGAAGTCCTTGTGGAGAAGACCGATGGCGGGTTGGATTTCACTTTTGACTGTACCGGCAACGTCAAAGTCATGAGAAGTGCGTTGGAGGCATGCCACAAGGGATGGGGCCAATCTATCATTATTGGTGTAGCAGCTGCTGGGGAGGAAATTTCCACTCGGCCTTTCCAGCTCGTCACCGGCAGAGTCTGGAGAGGTTCAGCCTTCGGTGGTGTCAAGGGCCGAACTCAGCTTCCCCAGTTGGTTGAAGATTACCTCAAAGGGACGCTGAAAATCGACGAGTATATCACTCACAAGCATACTTTGGATGATATCAACAAGGCTTTTGATGACATGAAGGCCAAGCAGTGTATCCGGGCAGTTTTGAACTACTAGGAAGGTAATGGTATGCCGTTAATCCAGCAGTATTGCTGATCTTGTAGGAACCGTAGTGGAAGATGGCTAGCAGTACTTGCTTGTCTTTATGGTAATTGTTAGTATATGTAGCTGTTCTAATCAAAATTATATGTTTTTCAGGCAAATATACCTTCAATATACCACCAAGGTAGACTTCAACAAGGGCCAATATTTTAGATGAACTTGTTCGAAAGCACAAATATTCGCCGAATGCTTCAAAATCAGTAGTAACGAATAGAATAACACCATAACATTAAATATTGCAGGTTTATGACCTCCAGTACTGTGCCATATTATGCAACCTGTCAATAACCAACGGTAGGAAGGCACTAACACTATCGTTGATGAGATTCTGGAAGTGAATCATAGCCTCCTCATCTGTCATCTCCAAACAGAACTTCTCTTTGACCTTGAAAACAGCTTTATCTTTGTCATCTCGGATATCAGGTATGCTGCTTTCCGTCATAAGAGCAAACAGATTTAGAATCAAATTGGCACTTTTTCTCAGCGTAGTGTATGCAGTGAAACAGTAACTGCGGAACTTGTCATAATTAGCCGACGTTGCTCCACCCATTCCCTCTATGATTTGAATCGGAAGCTTCATCATGGGCGGAAATGGTTTTGGATCTCTACCCAATATATATCCATAGTCCACATGGAAAAAATGGCCGTCAGGACAAATAAGCAGGTTGTCCAGATGCCGATCTCCAACTCCTAATAAATATGTTATGACGCAGTAACCCGCACACGACCGTATAAAGGTATCCATAACGTCTGGATTGATACCGAGTTCGTTAGTTCCATCGGGATTGTGCGCCTGCAAATAGGAAATTATTCCATGATACTCTGCTAGAACATGCCCCAGAGTCTCATTGGGAATGAACTGAACAGCACCATTGTTGATTCCAGTAGCCAGAATCTTGTAAGGTGTTAGCTTAAGATCCAGATTCTCGTTTCTTAATAGTCGATCCATCAAGGTGAATATCTGGATCACTAACTGATCCTGTCTCATATCATCGCCCGACTTTAAAATTACAGGATACGTCTTTCCATCGTCGGTCTTGAATGTGACTTTCAGTGGAAATAAGCTGCTTTTGAAAACATTGCTCTCCTCTGGGATGCACCCTACAATAGTGACGCTCGGATCCAACGGTAAGCGCATTGGAGGAAAGGACAGAAATCCATTTTTGGGGTCAGCCAAAAATGCTCGAAGCTTTTCCACCTTTTTCGGCCGTGTGATTCTAGAGTTTCTGATGGCCTGTGCCAGGTCAATGGCTTTGTTCATGAATTTGATTTGAGTCTTTAACTCGGCGCTGCGACTTTCACCATCAGGTTGATTTCTCAATGCAGTCAAAAATTGCGCCAGTATTGGCTTAAATATATCACATATAGGCGCTTGTTCTTGGGATTGAACTGATATGTACCAATAGAAAAAGTCACCTAAACGAGTATTGCGAGCTGCACGGCCAATTAAAAATCTGGCCAAGTAACTCTTGTTGCTTTCCTTGCTCCTTTTATTTGCAGGCTCGAATTTGATTGCCTCTACAAGCTGCAACAAGTATAGTTCCAGCTCACTGTCATCTGCTTTGCGCAAACGATCTACCGCATATGACCGAACGCTTGGGTCGCTGAACTGAGGTCCCAGAAGCTCGATGGCATCGTCAACGTCTATCTCAGCCCATCTAGGCAGCATCTCAACTGCCTGCTTTACTTCAATAGGGTCTGTCCATGTGATACTCTTGAGAAACTTAGTTAATGCTTGCTTATGCCTCGTCAAATAGTACCTAAATTTCCACAACAAGTTCTTCTCGTCGTCAGTAAGTTCCTGCACAGGACTGAATGCTATAATGGTCTGTAATTCATCTCGTATTTTGGCATTGGGTTTGAGCTCCTTATCCAGCTGGCTAAATTTATGGCTTCTCACTACCTGTTTTCGGTATTTGGCCTCAATAGGGTTCTCCTTGGTCAGCTCGGGATCGTATACGAAGGGAGCCGTTTTGCTCGCAGGAGAAATAAGCTTGACGGGATACTCAATATCGGAGTAAACCACAGGCATTTCGTACTGAACAAAGTCAATGAAAAGTATATGTTGATCTCCTTTCTTTATCAGGTCCCTGTTGATGCGTTCGACCTGTCTGAACACGAGATTATCCAACCAATCGACCTGGGGGATATCTCCTAGCTCGTGCTTCTTAATTAGACGCTCCAAACGATCCATTTCGTCGACCGAGTCGAAAATGCCGTCAGTCTCGGAGTTTACCAGTCCATCAGCCTCTCTGCTGAGCCATACTTTGAGCTTCTGGCGGCCCCTCCTGAGCGTGCAGTCCTTGTCGTCAAACAAAGCAATTGTAGTACCTCCATAAGGGATTTTTCTCTGAGCCCCAGCATAGTCCCATATAGTGAAAGCAAGCTGGGCGTCAAACGGCAGCTGGGAAATGCGAATAGGCAGCGTTACCCACTCGTTCCATTTGCGGACGTTCTGGAACGCCTTATACATGGTAGTAACAGGAGTGGTTAACGGCTTGCTTTTGGAAAACAGCTGCACAGAAACCATCAGATCCGACACAGGATTCGACTCTGATACTTTGAGGGCCTTTTCTGGGTGCTCGACGAACTCGGAGTACCGGGATTTGGGCTGTTCGCCTTCGAGAGTGAAGCTGGCAGTTAGCGAAGATTGAACAAAAGCGTTGAGAAAACTACTATCCAATATTTTCACTTACATTCGAACTCTGAGCGGAAGCTCAATGTCCCTACTGTAACAGAAGGAAAAGGAGGTTGTCTGTTCCTCCATGTTTGTTGTATGGAAGATGGAGAGTTTGTAACGGTATGAGATAACTTTATTTCAGCCGTATGATTGATAGTGAAAAAACGGGTATACATATATATTGTATGATATTGTGTATTGTATGGTATTATGTATATTACAGTGTTACTTTATACAATGGTGGTAATTTTAAATATGGCAGTATTGCGGTGAGCTGGCGGTGCAGCTGGCGTTGCTGGTTCGTCTGCCATACATTCATCTAACAGCGCCTTCATCTTTCCGTTTCCTCAGCCCGATCCTGTAATATGCTCCATTCCTTGCATATGCTCACCTGTGTAGTTGAAGGCATTCGCTCCATACATAGGATATGACTGGGCATCTGCTCTTTTCAATTGATTATTGTACCGATGATAATGAGAATCTCCCCCAAATACTGATGCAGTCACTCTAGATGCTCCACATTTCAAACAGATGATGTTTTTTGCAAAGTTATGGTAGTTGCATCCGTTATTCCCGCACTTCCAATCTCCTGCTCGAAACGGTACCGCGGCACCTGTACTGACAGGTTTCTGATGGACTACAGGCTGAACCATTCCAGTGCCCTGCATCACAGCATTGCTGTTAATTGCTCCATTGTAGGGATATGCCGTACTGGGATATGCAGTGCCGTCAATATACTGCCTTCCATTACCAAAGGCCATTTCAGGTCTCTTCTGGATGAAATTGCACCGAAAGCATGCATTTCTGCGTTGAAAATTTGAGAACCCGCAGCATGAGCACGTCCAATCGCCTGGCCGCGGCCGATTCTTGATGGCCGGAAACGGTACAAGAATATCCTGAGCTGATTCCATGACACTTGGACTGGAAGGTGACACTTCAATAGGGCAGTCATTGAGTGCTCGTCCATTCATATATAGCGAATCAATAGCCTCCTGATGAGATGCAAACACCACAAAACCTGTTCGAGTTGACTTCTGATCAGCATGCCGTAGAGTCCACAATGCAGTCGGTCTTGCCCCATACTGGACGAACCAGGACTCGACCTCGGACTGCGTAGCGTCCAGAGGAAGATGCGTCAGGAACAGCACGGTGGACTGCTCGTTTAAAAATGCAGCAAAATCCCGGGAGGCATCCATTGGACGTTCAAACAGAGCTACTTTTTCGGCCTGTGCTTTCCTCACGAGGGTTTTGATGACTCGCGTTAGCAGATCGGCTTCCTCGAGTGCTCGTCGGGGCCCCGTTCCAGGGACCCGCGGCGTGTTATGAAAAGCAGACGTTTCAACGACATCCAGCGCAGCACAAATACTGCTCAGCGACGAGCTGATGTACTGCAGACTCTCAGGGTGTCTTTCCTGCCACTTGGAGTACTCTTTTCTCAGATCAAACAGGCGAGCATGCTGCAAATACAGCGGCAAATTCAGGCCCTTGTCTCGTGCTTCTCGTACAAGCTGGACACTGATGTCGAATCTATTAAATACCACAAAATCGAACGTTTTGCCTCGAGATACTGCATGTTCTTGCAGACTTTGATGCAGCAGGCCGAGCCCTACCGCCAAACTTACGCCCTTATCGACCTGCTCGCCTGTCAAACAGGTGATGCTCGTACAGCACGGCATCACCGGCGTGCTCACCGGCCGTATCAGTATGCTTTGTCTGTCGAGATCAACCAGGGTCTTCGCATCGACGAGGATCCAGCCGATTTCAATGATCTCGGAGCTATCTTGCGTAACACAGACGCCTTTATCGTCGTACGTCCGTGAAAAATGCACCACTGCAAGAACATCGGCTGCCATGTCACCGGGAATAAATAAATAGAATGGTGCAGCGTTGGTGGTGAAGTTATGAGATGTTGGAGAAATTTTCAGGTGAAAAATGAATTAATTAAAACGGAGAAAATCCAACAACTTTTTTCTATTATACTTTTCATTAGATATTTTAAGTAGCGTGTCTATTTACAATTACCATTTCATTCGCGAGCGGCGGTTATTACCGCCGAACCGCGTGTTCTTATAGCCTTTATTGAATGATGGAGGTGTCGTGGCCCACATGTCCCGCACAGCTCGGCTGAGCTTGACGAATTTCAGGCCTAGCAGCTCGTGGAATTTCTCCTGGGCTTCTAGAAACTGCCGAGGAGACGTTTTGAGCGGTTTTCTATTCTGGCCTGCAGATGCAAGCAGTGAGTTGTGCAGATCAGTGCTTTCGAACTCGTCATCGACCTTTGCAACTTTCTCGAACAGTTCTTCGTCAAAGTCCTCCTTCTTCTCATATATGGTGGTGACGACGTTCTTGATATTTGCCTTGGCCAGAATGTCAATGTACTTTTTCTCCAGCTTGTCCATGATCAAAATGGACTTGCCAGAATTGCCTGCTCGGGCTGTTCGTCCAATTCGATGGACATAACTGGATGCATCCGACGGGGCACCCATCTGGAAAACATGCGTAACCAACGGGAAGTCCATTCCTCGAGCAATGACATCCGTAGTCACTAGAATGCTTTCGGGTGATTTTCTGAACTTGTCTGAGATGCGCTGTCGGGCTGCCTGGGTCATCTGGCCATGGATCGCATTGGAAGCAATGTTATGTTTTCCCCGAAAGTAGCCCTCCACCACGTCTTGAAAGTGGTCAACGAGCTTGACTGTGGGCAGGAAGACAATAGCTTTGAATGGCTTGCCGGGGATTTTCTCTGCCTTGGATATCTCATCTTCAATGGACTGTAGGGTGGCCGCATACACGTCTGCCCAATTATTGCACAAAATCGCTTCTTGTTCAACCAGTTCCTGCGCCTGTGGCTCGTCTTCCGGCACAGTGTCTATGATATTAGCACGGCCTCCAAACTCATTTCGGGCAAAATCCAACACACTTTCGTCAATTGTTGCTGAGAAAAGAAGAGTAGGTGTGACTCTGCTGTCTGTAGCCTCATCCAGGCGTTCCTTGATAAGATCTAGCTCTCTTCTGAATCCAATATCCAGAAGTCTATCTGCTTCATCAAGGATTTTGACCTGGATATTCTCAAAATGATCTAATATGGTGCTATCCTGCAGAATATCCAGCAGTCTTCCGGGAGTAGCTACCACAATGTCTACGGGCTGTTTTTTGCCGAATCCATTCTGCAGCTGCATCTGCTTTGATAGACCGCCTACAAAACACTGCGTGGTGATTGAACGAAGTTCGCCATACTGACATATAGCATGAATTTCATCGGCAATCTGCTGAGCCAGCTCTCTAGTAGGAGAAATTATGACGGCTTTGACGCCCACAACGCCTCGTCGCTTTGCCTGCAACACTTGTTGTAGTGTAGGAACAGCGAAAGCAGCAGTTTTGCCAGTGCCTGTTTTGGCCCGCACAACCACACTATCGCCACGGAGAATAGGTAAAATGCTTTGGACCTGAACAGTGGTGAGTTCTTCGTAGTTTCTGTTGTATGCAAGAGAATTTACAATGACTCGGGAAAGCAGTTTGAACTTGGCTAGAGCCAAAACGGGGATGCCGGAGAAACCAGGTCGAGTTGCAACACCTTCAGGCACCTCAGAAAGCATGTCTTGCCAGTTGAAATCCTTGAGAGATTCGGTATTTACTTCGTAGTCCTCCTCGCCTCTTAAGCCGTCTCCTTCAGGGCCCTGTCCCTTGCCTCTTGTTCTACCAATTAGAGCTTCCTGGTCAGCATCGTCATACTTGGAAGGGCGGTTTCTTCGGTAGGAACGGCGGTCGTTGTAACGGTTGTTATTATAGCGATCATTGCCGTAGCGGTCGTTTCCGTGCTGATCATTCCTATATCGATCTCGGTCATTTCTTCCATATCGAGAACCTCTATCCTGATAATCATCCCTATATCTATCTTTATCGCCGTAGGAGCTCCCTCTGGGCGAATTTCCTCGACCTGAGTATCTGTTTGCAGACTTTTTGGGCTTCTGTTGGTCGCCAGTCTTGTAAGTTACAGGTCTACCGAACGGGTCATCGCTGCCATAATGAAAATTCCGTATCCCATACGAGCCATATCCATATAAGCCCAGAACTTGGGTCCTGGAGGCTCGTTGGAGCGGAGTTTTGTGGAATTTCAAAAAATTCCTGATCATAATGAGGAGGGAAAAATTTTATTAGGGAAGATGAGGAAAGAAGGAGGAACAAAAAGAAAATGAAAACAAGCTGATTTTTGATATTAAGTTGAGAATAAGCTGCATGGATTGATTCATGCTTATATTGAGTTTGGTATTTCTCCGCGTATTGAAGTTGGCGGTTGAGCGACAGTTGGCCGTTCAGCGTAGCCGATATCGATCTTATCTGACTATCAGCCGAACCGTTTCTAGAATTATTGTAGTTTGATAGAGTTTTACTCTAATTCGGTCTTGGTTATATAATGATATTATGTTGAAGAATTACGCCATCTATCTTCAAAGTAGAATTTTCGGTATTATTCTGCGGATATATTAGTCTTTCAACGGTTTTGGTTTACCTGTTGGCGTTGTTACTAGCATTGTCAGCCTATCCACTAGCATATTGATAATTAATTATAGCTTTACCCCATACGATAGCCATTAATTAAAACACTCAAAAACTCAGTTAATTGTTTATCTATTAAAATGCGATATGGTAACGAGTGTTTGTCTAGCTCTACTAGCTCAACCAGGCTCTTGTCAAATCTAACTATTTACAGCCTTCTCAAAATAAATAAATAGAACTACTACTACTACTACAAACCTTTTACTTCAACCATAGTAATCTTCACGCGAACAAAGACAAGTAAAAATACAAATGCAAAGGCAAAGTATGCACAACAAGTCGATAAATGATGCCAAACGGTGAAAGGTTTAACCCGAAAAAACAAGAAACAAGAACAAACAACCAACCAAAGCCCGAAAACCACCAATACCTCCAATACCTCCAATACAAACAGTGAAACAACCAGCAAAAACACCAATACCAATACAAACCAGCAAAAAGCCGTCAATTACCAGACAGCAGAACAGCAGAACAGCCACCAATACCAAACAGTTACCAACCCACCACAACCACCCATCCCAACCAAAGCCCACGGCATAGAATTCAACGCCTCTTCCTCTTTTTCCGCGTCTTTTTCGGTGACGTGGAAGGGCTTTGTCTTCCTCTAGCAGCAGCAGTCTTTAAAGCTTCAGGCTCATCAGTCTCAGCAACTTCAGATTCCTCCGCTTGTGCCACGTCGTCTGCTTCTCTCGTTGGCGTCTCCTTGGCCTCATATTCCTCGTACGAAGGCATCAACCCTTTCTCAACCAAGTCACAGTATAAACTGACAGCTTTAGTGAGGCATTTCTGTTTGACCGTGCATTTGTCGCTAGGCCCGTAGTCTATACGTTTGCCATTTTTGGATGCGTCAAGGATGAAGTGCAACAGCATGCCGACACGGGAGTTCTTCACGTATTCCTCAGTGCCTACTGGATATTGACTCTCAGTCTTCGCGTCGCAATATTCGTACTCAAGTACCGCTTCACCGTTGTGTTGTACTTTGGCATAAAGGAAAATAAATACCAAGCCAGTGGAGACAAACCCGTGCGACAAACGGAACCTCTTCATGTATGTGAATTCTTGTGCAATCAAAGCAACAACTGGTCTCTGGCTCAATCGTCTCAATTTTTCCTCTTCTGGCAATTTATTATACTCTTCAAGAAATTTGGCCGTCAGAATACCTTTTATCTCGCCGTCAGGAAGCCCATTTTTAAGAATTGCTAGGAGAAGCTTATGAGGTGGCTTCAGTTCAAAGCAGAAGAGCATTCGGTAGAAACATACGGCTAAACCTACGCCGTCCGGGATTCCTCGGATATTTTCCTCTGGTTCAACTGCGAGGTTTTCAATGTTGACACGGCCAGCAAATACGAAGTCGCCTGTGAGCTTGAAGTGCTCCTTGAGCTCCTTGTCCTTGGCCATGGCATTGACATATTGCTGTAGTGGATAAAATAGATCATGGAAGAGAAGGCCGGTGAGCATAGGTTCGCTATCAATTGGCGGAATTTCTTTTAAAAACTCTGCACAACGTTGGATATTCAGGAACCACGTTCGATTTCGTGCCTTTTCTAGTTTCTCCCAATGATCTTCGGAAGCACGACGTGGCACCACATAATGAGGCTGTACTTTATTTTTGGTATTAAGTCCACCTCCTCCGGTGCCCGATTTCCTGTCGCAGAATCGCCAGTTCCCTAGAGCAATGGATAGCGCAGCCAGGCCCGGAACCAGAGTAGTGTAGGGGTTTGTTTGCTGCAATGACTTTAGCTGGACCTCGGCGGCATTGACTTTCTCAATGGCCGCCGCAGTTTTCTGCTGCTCCTCGATTGCAATCTCCTGATGCTTCGAACCATCTACCCGGAGTTCCCTAACCTTTTCCTGGAGAAAGAAAATCTGTTTTTGGTACTTTTCATTGAGAGCCAAACTCTTCATCAACTGGTTCAACTCGTGGTCTCCAATATTTTTGCATCGTTCACAGCCCTGGTTCGCAACATCAACGCTCGACTTTCCCTGACAATGGTCGCGCGGCAACTCCTGCGTAGGAGTAGGCTCACTCATTTAGTGAGGATTGACAGGTGCGTATCTATTAGAAAAGATAGCTGGTGCGGGTGGCATATTTATTCTGAGTGTTCATGATTATGGGTCTGTCGTATATATGTTATGGGGCCTTGTAGTTACATGAGGACAAGAATGCAAAAGAAGATCATTAAACTAGAAGGAGAATTATCTTTTAAATCTTTGTCTTTGGGTACATATGGTCTGAAGGTTTTGGTCTAGCTTAGAGCTTGCCTGCTCTTTTCCATTCTGCGTTCATAGAGTTCCCTGTGCGAGGCAGTTTGGGCAGGAAGGATATCTATGGCTCAACGCCAAGCACGAGAGCACGGTATATTGGCACTTATATGCTAAGTTCGTGAAAGGTCTTTTGAAATATAAGATTAGGTGTGGAATAACTGTGCTTGTCGTGCTCCGGCACAGGTCCATGATTGTATAAAAAATCTACCGCAGGGCAATAGGCGTTTTATGTTTTGACCTTGTAAACATGGGGGTTCAAATTTCCTACATTGGGGCTCAATTTTGCTACATGGGCTCAATTTCCCTGAAGATTTTCACTTGTCAGTGAGTGTTAGGACGCCTATTGTGGTACAGATCTGAAACCATTGGCATACATGGCAAATGTGGATGAACAGCCGTTAGAGGGCTACCACTATTTGATAGTGTTATACACGCATTTGTTACTACTGGTGCTGTTCTCAGGTTTTTGCACATATCAACTCCAGCCTATACTTTTGGAATCTGATCTGTGATAGGATACCCATACACAGGTGTATGGGTCTCAGTGAAACTGGTGCTGGCATCTACTGGCCGGAAATCAGTCAGCGTGTGAGTTTTCTGTTTGCAATTGCAACTGCAATGATTTTAATTTGAGATTGGCCTCATCAAATGTCTGGAGGGCTGCAAACGTCTGTCGCTGTTGATCTATTAGTCTGCGCCAAAGTTCGCTATTCTCTGCAAAGAGTTCTTTCTTCTCTGCCAAAAGTTCGTTATTCTTTGTGTGAAGCTTTTTATTAAACATCAGATTCTTTTCAGACACGTCCAGGTAGTCGTCCCCAATATTTTTGCACCTTTCACACCCCGGCTTTATCGCATTACGTCTCTCCTCGGAGGACCCCTTATGCTTATGTGTTTGCCCACTCAGTCTCTGCATACTGTCAGATACATATTTATTGTGCAATATATCCGATGTCACCGGCATTTTTTACTCTTTTTGTCTTTTGTCGTGTTAAATTAAGGCGTTCTGAGGTACTTATAAAAGTCTGGCCCTTATGGTTGCCTAAAGGGGACTACGCCTTAAGTTGATCGTAATTACGGGAGAATGAGATAGTTGCATTCAGCGGGCCAGAGACAGAAATAGTTCTGGATACTTTCCTTCCCTAAATTTGACCTGTATGACACTTTTCGTTACTGTACGGAGTTCCCTAAGTAAGGTAATGCTAACACAAAATGGGAGCCAGGTATCTTGATAGCGGTGAACCGTGTGTGGATTTTCTTTGGAAAGTATGGTCACGATAATTGGCTTCATTTCAACATCTTCGCAGATCCCTGTGCTTGAGAGCATTCAATGTTGCTTTTTGGACCAGCGGCAGTTGTAAAGGCAAATTTAAGATGAAAATGCTTAAACAGCAGTTTTTGCTATTTTTATTCTACAAATCAATTGCTATAAGCTTTGTTCACATGATCGTGTATCTATGGACTCCATCTTGCTTTTTTTGACAGTTCATGATGAGATGTTGCATCTATACTTTTTCCGTGCCCCAATCAAGTATTGGGAGAGCTTTTCTTTTGCAACTGTAACTGTAACGACTCTACTTTGTTTTTGGCTTCGTCAGCTTGCCTGAATACCGCTAGAGTGCTGTCGCGCTCGTCAGATACTCTGTCACGAAGTCCGCGATTCTTTGCCCGCAGTTTGTGCGTCTCTGCCAGGAGTCTGTTATTCTTTTCGTGGAGGCTTCTATTTATCAAAAAATCCGTCCTAGCCGCATCGAGATAGTAATCGCCGATATTTTTGCAACGTTCACAGACCTCATTAAATGGAGTCGACCCCTCTCTTGTAGGAGATTCTTTATTTAGTCCGTGACGACTGTCAAATGTGTATTTGACGTGTAAAGTATCGAGTCTAACTGGCATTCTTTATTTCGTTATGTGCTGTTATATTATATTATGGTGTTTTTCAGAGCTATTTATAAGGCATGTCTTATAGTTACCCAAAGTGGTACCATCAAACAAAAAAATCATAAAAACGGTGAGAAGTAATAATTTGGGAGCAGTAATGCAGAAGGAAATAATGGTCAATGTTTTTTTCCACTGCAGCTGTCTGATGCTCCTTGTTCTTTGACTATGGAGTTTAGGAAGAGCGTTTCACGAATATCCATGGCTTAACCACACAAACGAGAGCAGCATATCTTGATAACTGCGTGGGCTGGTTTTTTTTTAAAATGTATTATCAGGCGGAGAATTAGCTTCATTCCAACATTTTCACTCGTCGTGTGTGTGATAGGTCTATTGTTTCCTGGTGGACAACTATAAAAAGAAATTTTGTTGAAGATGACCAATTTAAAACTACTAATGTTTGTTGGTTTATTCTACATCTTCTACGGGTCTCACTTGTCAGAGACCAGTAGGGCCTATATTGTTACGTCATAGGTCAAGAGCATTAATTTAGCTGCCAAAATGTGGATAATAACCGTTATAGGGCTGCCGCTAATCCTCAGCGTTACTCTACGCCTTTGCCGTAATTGATGTTTTTCACATATTCTTTCACTTCTCAGCTCGAGCTTGCACTTTTGTGAGCTCATCTGCGATAGATTGTCGATACGCTGCTATCGGATTTAGTGAAACTCTTTGCTGACATCTATTGGCCCAAAATCAAGTGTGAGAGTTTCCTGTCTGCAACTGCAACTGTAATGACTCTATTTTACGGTTGGCTTCGTCAGCTTTGATAAATGCCGCCAAAGCCTGTTTCTGCTGGTCAAGCTCCCTGCGACGGAGTTCGTTAGTCTCTGCAACGAGCTCCCAATTTTCTGCCAAGAGTCTCTTATTCTTCTGGAGGAGCCTTCTATTAATCTGGAAATTCATGTCAGATACGTCCAGATAGTCGGCCTCAATATTCATGCATCGTTCACAGCCCGGATTTATTGCCGTAGTAGGTCTCTTGTCTGATGGTGCCATCTGTGGAGGATTTTGCCTACTCAATCCGCGAGAACTACCAAATTCATCTATATCCCGCAGGATATCGAATGGAACGGGCATTTCTTTAGTGCGTGATCATTTGTTAGATTTTATTATGGCGTTCTTCTGAGTTATTTATAAATAATAGGTATGGGCCTTATAGTTACCTAAACGGGGCAGCAAAACAAAAAAATCATAAAAATGGGGACTGCTATTTTCGTTCGGTAATGAGGAGCCAGAACTAGTGTCGGATACATTTTTTTCAATATTCGGGATCCCTGGTTCTCTTCGTTTCTTGATTATGAAGTTAAGGCTGTGGTGCAAAAATAACCACAAAAACGACAGCAATATATCTTGATAATTGCTGCTGTTCGGGGATGTTTTTAAAAATATATAATGTCAGGTGAAGAACTTGCTTTATTCCAACATCTTCACTTGTCTTGTGTGCTATAGTGCGTCATTGGTTCCTGGTGAACCCGGGAGAGTTCTTCAAATTATAAAAGGAAATTTTGAAAGAGATGCCATTTTAAAGCTACCAATATTTGCCGGTTTATTCTAAGGATTAGTCACTATTAGTTTTCTTCGCAGCTTCGAGCATATATCAACTCTATTTGGCACTTGTGAACGTTTCTGCGTACGATACAAGTCTTGAGTCTTGAGTTTAGGGACAGTTTTGTCTGCCACGGCCGCAATCAACCGATACTGGAGCATTTTGTTTGCATCGTCAGCTGTAATGACTCTAGTTTGAGCTTGGCTTCTTCAGCTTTCCTAAGGGCCGCTAGAGTTGTCTCCTGCTGGTCAATTACTCTACCCTGGAGTACGTTCTTCTCTGCTAGAAGCTCACGGTTCTCTTCCAAGAGTTCACTATTCTTTTCTTGGAGGTCTTTCTTCATTATCAGATTCTTCTTAGCTGCGTCCAGATGGAAGTCCGCGAAGTTTTTGCATCGTTTACAGCCCGAATCCTCCGCGTTCTGTCCAAATGATGAATTGTCGTATAGTCCGTCCTGTATAGAAGTTTGATCATGCAATCCGTGAGGACTACTATATGCGTATTTATTGTGCAGGATATCGAATGGAACGGGCATATTTTATTCCGTCGTCTTTTGCGTATTAAATTATGGCGTTCTTCGGTGGTATTTATAAATGGAGCCGTTACAGTTACCTAAGGGGGACAGCGTTGCAAAAAATGGTCATAAATTATGGATAGAAGGATATTTACGGTCAGCATGTGACAGATGAAAATAATGATGGATACATTTTTTCTATACTCGAGCTGTCTGACACTGTTCGTTTTGTGATTATGGATACCTAACTGAGGCGATGGTGCCGCAAAAATATCATGGTTTAACCGCAAAATGAAAGAGAGTTGTGTTGATACGTGTATTTAAAGTTCGCTTGGTTCTCTTTTAAATGCAGTGTCGGGTATGGAATACATGTAGGCTTCCTGCTCTCGTGACGACTGCCAAGAATTTTGCTACACCTACAAGCTAATCGGCGTTCATGCTTTGATCTTTTAAAGATCGTGGTTCAGCTTTCTTCCACAGAAAAAAAAAGCTCAGTATAAGGCTGTCACTTGTCAGTGACCACCAGGGCGTATATTGTTACGTCATAGGTCAACAGCATTATTAATTTAGCTGGCAAAATGTGGATAACAACCGTTATAGGGCTGCCGCTAAACGTCAGCGTTACTCTATGCCTTTGCCGTAATTGATGTTTTTCACATGTTCTTTCACTTGTCAGCTTGAGCTTGCACTTTTGTAAGCTCATGTGCGATAGATTGTCCATACACTGGTATCGGTTTTAGTGGAACTCTTTGCTGACGTCTATTGGCCCAAAATCAAGTGTGAGTGCTTTCTGTTTGCAACTGCAACTGTAATGACTCTATTTTGCGATTGGCTTCATCAGCTTTAATAAATGCCGCCCAAGTCTGTTCGTGCAGGTCAAGCACGCGGCGACGGAGTTTTTGATTCTCTGCAACGAGCTCCCGCTTTTTTGCCAAGAATCTCTTGTTCTTCTCGACTAGCTCTATATTAATTTTCAAATTCTTGTCATTCAGATATGTCCAGATAGTCGTCCTCAATATTTATGCATCGTCCACAGCCCTGATTAGATGCGGCCGACCTCTCTCTTGTAGGAGTTTGCCTACTTAGTTCGTGAGTAATGTCAAAAGAGCATTTATTGTGCAGCATATCGAATGGGACGGGCATTTTCTTATTCCTATATCTTTTGTTGGATTATATTATGGCATTCTTCTTAGGTATTTATAAAGAAGGTAGTGGGTCTTATATTTGCCTAAACGGGACAGCCGAAGAAAAGAATCATAAAAATGGGGAGTGCTATTTGCGTTCGGTAATGGAGAGCCAGAAATAATGTTGGGTATATTTTTTTTTCAACATTGGAGCCGCCTGATGCTCTTTGTTCCGGTTATTATGGATTTCCCGAGGTAATCCAGTAGTGCGGCCAAGATGTATATGGTTCAACCGCACAAACAATAGCAAGGTATTGATAGCTACGTCTGCTAGGGGTTTTTAAATGAGGCCAGGTGGAGAATTCTAGCCGGTCAATGAGCAACTTCGACCGCTTCCTTGTGGACCTCAAACATCTATTAAAAATATATCACAAATGTGAAGAAGAAACAGTCTTAAAATACCTAGCATTCACTAATCTCATTCGATACATTAGTTGCTATTAGCCTTGGTCACAGATCTGTGCATTTATGAACTGCGTACTGCTTCTCTACAGGATAGGAATTTTACCAAAACTTCTACATCCGCCAAATTCGCATCAAACAATGCGGGAGCTTTCTGTCTGCAACTCCAACTGTAATGACTCTAGTTTGAGCTCGGCTTCATCAGCTTTCCTAAAGGCCGCCAAAGTCATTTCCTCCTGGTCAATTATTTCGCGCCGAAGTTCGCTATTCTTTGCCTCGAGCTGGCACTTATCTGCCAAAACTTCCCTATTACGTTTTCGAAGTTTTTTATTCATGAACAAGTTCGTCTTAGCCGTGTCCAGATCGAAGTTGCCAATATTTTTGCATCGCTCACAACCCCGATACTCCGCATTCTGCCACCCTTGTGACAAAATGTCGTATAGCAAGTCCTGTATAAGTGCCTCATCCTGCAATCCGTGAGTGCTATCAAATTCGCATTTGTTGCGTAGGATATCGAATAGAACGGGCATATTTATTCCGTTGTCTTTTGCGATTATATTATGGCGTTCTTCTGAGGTATTTATAAATAAGGTATGTGTTCTTATAGTTACCTAAAGAGGACGGTCAAACAAAAGATCATAAAAATGGGGAGTATACTATTTTCATTCAGTAATGCAGACGCAGGAATAATTTTGGATTTTTTTATTCTACATTCGAGCTGTCTTCGTATTTGTAATTATGGAGTTCATCAGTTCGTCATACAGCAATATGGTTCCTCACCAAGAACCAGAGGAAAATATCTTGATAACAAGGGTCATTCCGGTTTTTAAAATATAGGGCCAGCCGGAGAATGAGTTTTATTCCGGCATTTCATTTGTCTTGAGCCTTGTTCTCGTAGATGTTGGAACCTTTATTCAACATATGCATGCCATATTATGTGGCGGAGGAAGAACAAATGTGAGAAGAAACAGTTTATAACTGCCGGTGTTTGCTGATACTATTTACACATTGGCCACTATTAGCGTTTACAGGCTCATTTTTGTCATTTCTAGTTTGTACTGGTACAAGTTATCCGTCGTACGACGCACTTCGTGTTGAATTACCAACTTGCTCAGTAAAGCATGTTAATATAGTCCAATATATGATATAATCCAGCAAAAAGTATATCGATAAGAAGTTATGAAGAATAGAAGACTGGCGCACGTCTGACTTATATAGTGACGGCGTTACCACGGAAACTACCCAGCCAAACAATCTGTTGTTTCCGGATCATCTCCGACAGACATCTAGCTAGCGTAGTATTAACACAACTGTTTGTTTGCGCTTGAGAAAGTTTAGTTTTGATAAACCTGTGAACTGGTTCTGAGGATATATATTATTTACGGTGGTATATTTGCTGCCAGGATAACCGGTGAGGTTAACGAGCGAGATCAAGCGAGATCAAACAAGATCAAGCAAGGTCGGACAAGGTCAAATTTTAGGCAATATCACACAAGGTGGATCAACTTGTAATTGGCAACGTTATACAAACTTATATAACAATCCCGGCCTGTATTGACTTGCCTCGGTGTGAGTTAGGAGACACCAAAGTAACAAAAAGGTAAACAAACAAGACTTATACCTTCCTACATTGCAGCCTGGTACCGTCGTATAGCGTGCTCTTACGCGGACTTGTCATTCATCGTTCAATATGCCTGGAGATGAAGATCGTCACTCAAACAACTCCAACGGCCACCACGGATCGCCAGCGAAGCGTACTCATAGTCATTTTGAGCACCAGACTAAAGAGCAGACCGTTTACGAGAAGCCAGAGAAGCTAAATCAGCCAGCGCTGGCTGAGAATTCGTTACTTTCCGCAGGCAATGCCGCATCGGCTCACAGGCCAATAGCCTCCGATCGCACTTCAGGTTCACCCAAGCTGGCTTTTGATTCGCACATGAAGTCTCCAGAAGCAGATATATCCTCTGTTTCACTTGCGAGTCGGCCACATAAGGGGTCTTCAGCATCCCCGAGCAAACCTTCGCGGTCGGTACACAAATTTTCTGTGGCACCGTTTAAATCTGCAATTCCATCGAAGAATTTGCAGCGGCGGCCTGCCAAATCGCTTGTTCTGAACACAAGTGTTGCATCTGAAAAGGCCGGTCATAGAGCTGGTCCGAGCTTGATTCCCGTCAAACCCTGTACTAATGTTACGTCTAGCCATGACAAGCCTAGCTCTATCACATCGAGCCATATCAAACCTAGCACTAATGTCACGCCTAATCATGTCAAACCTAGCTCTATTATTAAGTCTACTGGCGGTAAAGGTTCATCTGCATTATCATCTAGAAATGGTCCTGTCCCTCATGCCGGTTCTTTTTCGAGTACAATGTCTCTAATCAAGCAGGCATCTGGTTCGAGAGACGAAGAGTCGGAGCAGCCACCTGGAAAACGCATCAGAACTGGCAAAGCATCAAAAACAGTGCATTGGAAGGATGATAACCTGACAGAAGTATTTGAGACAGAAACTGAATTTAGTGGGCCAGGCGGCAAACCGAACAGCGAGCAGTCAGGTGTGGATTATGAAATGGCATGGCAGCCGGTATAGCGGCAGAGGGTTGATGTGAAGCGAGGAGGTTAATGATCTTGTAGGGGGTGTTATTGACTAATATGGTATGAGCAAGAACAGGCTGGTTTGGAAATGAGGTTAATACTTAGGATGCTGGTCAGAAGCTGTATTTTGGATGCTGATCATAGGCTATATTTTGGTAACTTGACGGTAACTTGGCATTTACTGTAATTCGGCTGCTTTATATCTTCATTATACAGTAATTTGTACTGGCTTACTGTATGCTCTAGCCTGCTGTTTTGCTGCCTGCTGTAGCCTGTTGTTCTACTAACACTTCTGTACTATATACCTCACTACCCGACCAAGTCGGCAATGTATAATTAATAAGAGCATTTTATCTGATATTGAAATCTAAATTAATATTCCAATTTCATCTCATTCACTCTAATTTTCCATTAACCGTTTCATTCTCCATCTCACTTCTCATTCCCAAATCTCAACATCCCATAATCTACAAAATCATCTGTTTTCATTGTTTTTACCAATTTCGCCTTATGTAAATACATTACTTCTCTTAAGATTTCATCTTTCTATTTCAACTTCAAATTTCTCCTTTTTCCAGTCGTTTTCTCCATCTTCGCTACTTCTCCCTGCATTTTCTCCTTCATCCCTTTCACCACCATGTCCAGCAACGAGCCCGAGTCTCCAGGCTACGACCCGCGAAACTCGCCTCCGCGTGTATTGACCACTCAAATAGCCATTGCTAGTGCGCTCGGGTTCGGTGCTCTGATGGCGTTCAGCATTGCTCGCTACAAATGGCCCAAGCTCTATGCTTCCCGTATCACCAGGCGCCAGGGGTTGCCGCAGCTTCCCGACTCTTTCGCCGGATGGATGTGGTGTCTGTACAAGATTTCTGAGGAAGACGTTCTTGAGCATGCTGGACTCGATGCGTTTGTGTTTCTGGGCTTCTTCAAAATGGCCATCCGCCTCCTGCTGACTTGCACCTTGTGCGGTATGCTGATAATCAGCCCCATCCGGTGGTATTTCACCGGCAAGTACGACCAGGATGACGACTATGCCCTTGTTAGACGTGCTATGGATGCTGTGTTTAAGGGCCATGATGATCCTCCTGCTGTCGACAGCCGTTTCTTCTGGCTCTATGTGGTCTTCACCTATGTTTTCACCTTCCTGACCGTTTCCTTCATGATGCATCATACAGTCAAGGTCGTGAGAATGAGGCAGTACTATTTGGGTTCCCAGAACTCCATCACTGATCGAACTATTCTGGTGTCGGGCATTTCAAAGGCTCTGCGCACCGAACAGGCTCTAAAGGAGCACATCGAAAAGCTTTACATTGGATCCGTTAGCTCGCTCACTTTCTGCTGCGACTGGGGCGATTTAGACCGCTTGTTTTCGCAGCGTACCAAGTTGTTGTCCAAATTAGAACGTGCCTGGAGTGAGTATTTGGGCCCCACTTGGACTGATGGGCTCGTCGACTTTAGTCTTCACAGCAGCACGCAGCCGACGTTGCCCATCGCTCACGAGCCCAGTTCCAGCACTAGTTATATGGATGATGTACCTACAATCCGATCTGACACCTCCGAGGAGGCAAACTTCCTAGCTGCACGTACCAGGAATGCGGCTCTCAAGCTGGGAGCCAACCGGCGTTCATTTAAACGTCCAACTGAACGTGTGGGTCTTTTTGGACTCTTCGGGCCTAAAATAGATATTATCGACAAGTATACATATCGGCTAGAAGTTTTGGACGAGAAGATCACCAGAATCCGCAACAACAACGACTTCAGAGTCCTCGACAGTGCTTTTGTGACAATGGACTCCGTAGCCAGTGCGCAAATGGCTGCTCAGGCTGTGTTGGATCCTCGCCCGCATACTTTAATTGCGAAGACCGCGCCGGCGCCTCATGATGTCATTTGGAAACATTTGTATATGAGCAAGTATGAAAGTCTGATTCGAACATACATTGTCACGGCCGTAGTCGCGCTGTTGAGTATGATCATGGTGTTTTCAGTCTCGTATTACTTGGCTCGGTTTTTGACGCTAGGGACTATCAAGAAGTATTGGCCTGATCTAGCCAATTTGATCATGAAGTCCGAGTGGGCGGTGACTTTTGTCACTGGTATCTTGCCTCCATTACTTTATACGGTATTCAACGCGCTGTTGCCGTACCTATATCTATATTTATCTGGATTGCAGGGTTATGTATCCGACGGCGAAGTGGAGCTTTCAGCAATCAGTAAGAACTTTTTCTACGTGTTTTTCTATATGTTCTTGTTCACCGTTGCTGGTACTGCATCTAATTACTGGAGTTATCTCAAGGACACCACCAAGTTCGCCATGACTCTGGCTAAATCTCTACAAGACTTTTCTTCTTTCTACATTGATTTAATAATTCTGCAAGGTATTGGGATGTTTCCTTTCCGTTTATTGCAAATAGGAAACGTGCTAAAGTTTCCCTGGTCCGCAGTTAGAAGCAAGTCACCTAGAGATTTTCGCGATCTGTACAAGCCACAGGTCTTCAACTATGGAATACACTTGCCGCAACCGATTCTGATTCTCATTGTTGTGATGCTTTATAGCGTGATTTCCACCAAGATCCTCGCGGCTGGTACTGTTTACTTTATATTAGGCTATTTCGTCTACAAGTATCAGTTGGTGTTTTCTATGGTTCATCCGCAGCATTCGACAGGGAAGGCTTGGCCCCTAATCGTACGACGACTTTCTCTAGGATTGGTATTGTTTCATTTGACGATGGCGGGCATTCTGGCGTTGCAGTCTCAGTACTTTCTGGCAGCTATGCTTGCGCCATTGCCTGTGTCTTCGATGCTACTTGCATATAATTTTGAGCAAGCGTTTGTGCCGTTGCTGAAGTATATAGCACTTCGTGCGATTCGGACGTCTGGGAGCGAATTGAGTGAAAATATAGATTTCTCTCTTATAGAGGATGACGATGCTTCGGTGGCCTCTTCCCAGTCTTCTGAGACTGTTGAGAACCAACGCGGTTCAGAGGAGAATCAGCGACTTCTTCATGAGCGGCGTGCAAGTCGCACACTTGATGAGCAGCGAGAACGCCATCAGAAGTATGTCAACTTGAATCTGATAAGACCGTTAGACGGGCCATGGATTGGCATTGAGGGAGATAGTGTGATATTGGCCAATCCGGAAGGAACAGTGAAGAAAAGAATACGATTTGAAGAGTGGGAATAATTCGGATTTTGGGCAGGTGAATTTGCCTGTAGGCATGTATCGGCCTTCAGGCCTTGTATTCGCCTGTACCGCTATTATATTTTGCTGTAATAATATGCATGTTAGGGTAATAATGAAGGGGATGAGTAGAAAGGATAGTTGCGACGATAATGAAGACTACTCGTGGTTATGAAGTTTGATATTTGAGGATTCTTTTGATTACGAATTAAATAGCTTATTTATACAAGTTTCGTGATTATGCAATTAAGTACGCGCATGGTATTCAGTCGTTTATGCGATAGAGTATTGTCCAATGCCGTCTAATGGTTTCTGTGTCCGTTATTTTAGTCTTTTCTTGTCTCCGTAGAAGTTCACCGTATATGCCTTTATGCTTTCTCGTCTCCTTAATTCACTGTATGCCTTATGCTGTCTCGTCTCCCGCGACTTTCTATGCGTCTTAACCTATTACCGCCCATCTCCGACATATAAAAACCACCGTAAGCATAACTAGTTTACACGCAACTGTCTTTAACGTTACTGCTATAGCAGTGATAGCAGTGGCTCTAATGTAACCACATTGCAAAATAACACTCAATACCTCGACAGTATTCAGATCAACGGCCCATTCCATTACAACGGAAGCTATAGGTATGTCGTAAGTCCAAATGAGCATCAGAACTGGAAACAGCTTGGAGCTCGAAGACACGACCATGGCCGTCGACAGAGCATCAGGAGTCTTCCATTTGAGCCATTTGCACGCCAACCAACGCACTGTTAGCTGCATTACAAGCGTGTCGGTGATGCAATGAAGAAGAAATATCGCATATTGCGTAGGAATCGGCAGACTGAGAATGAATCTGTTTTGTGGGGAAATCGGTATGCTCTTCTCGGTAGTTGCCCACTTCAAATAGACGTCAAACAACGTTACCAACACCCATATTCGCACAGCTTGTCTATGAAAACCCTTGTACTCGACGTTGGGTGATAAAACATTGAATACGACGTGTCTGAATGCTTGTGGCTTGAGAAGCAGCAGATCTATGGTGGTGACAACACTATCGAACTCTATGTATTTATCGGCAAACTTGTGGCAGTTTGGACATGCAGTAGATCGAATATTGGTAGGTGAATACTGGGTGTATAAGGAGGAAACCGGGTGAGTGCATTCGATGCAAATCATGGAGTGGTTGGGTGCAGTGGAACTTCGGCAAATGCGTTGCAGGTGCCCAGAGTATTTCTGTATGTCAGCTCAGTGCAAGATGTTCGACAGATATCCTTCAGGTTGTCAATATGGTGTTCACACTCTGTATATTTCGCGGAAGGCATAATTACATCTGACGGCTTGGCATTTGACTGCTCTACGCGCAAAGTGACGCTATGTGAATATTATATTATAGAATCTGGCAACCTCCGTCTGTGCAAATAAAGAGAGGCTCGAAATATCGAGTCGGTCAATTCAGGACTTTAAATAGTGGCATAAAGTCCCTGAACTAAGTTCATTATGGTTCTGGTCCGGGCATCCACAGCTGATACCGATGGAGGAATGTAGAAGCGGGGTGCCTTGAAAATCTTACGAATACTAATCTCCAGAAGCAGTGTTCAGTCTAAAGTTTACATAAAGCAGGATATTTTGTCCGCATTTGCGCGTCATTCTTGGAACTGCTGATTACCTAGTGGATTTGTCTTCCTTTAGGTTGGACTATGTTCAACAAGTGCTATCTTCGCCATCAAACGGGTCGATCCCGAGCTTCGGATACTGCGCCAGCGGGAAGTCTTCATAGTTATTCCGGTCCAGCTTGCGTGCCAACCACGGTATTTCCACAGCTATGGATGTGATCTTTGACAGTGCCCATACAAATGTTTGTAACAACCATCTCTTCCATGACGTCTCCGGAAATACAATGCCGGGGATGAAAGCTGGGAT
Source organism: Casaregolazyma lundiana (assembly GCA_030563415.1). Classification (NCBI taxonomy): domain Eukaryota; kingdom Fungi; phylum Ascomycota; class Dipodascomycetes; order Dipodascales; family Trichomonascaceae; genus Casaregolazyma; species Casaregolazyma lundiana. The sequence goes on along the minus strand of JAJMJF010000015.1, from coordinate 192,233 downwards.
CTTTTGGCTCTCCTCCACAAATGGACGGAAACCACTTTCATATGCTTGTAGCGACTTGGAAGGGTGTTGACCATCCTGCATGTTACTTAGTTCGCCTGCAAGATCGTAGGCTCCTGTGATTGCCAGTGATGTTCCCATTCCCGTGAGCGGTGTCGGGGCATAAGCAGCGTCTCCGAGGCAGACTATGCGACCATTGGACCACTTAGACATCTTGATTTGTTGAATTGCGTGGAAGTAGAAGTCTGGAGCTGTGTCCATACCATCCAGCATACGCTTCGCCTGCCATCCGGCATCGTCAAATTCTTGTTTGAGAAGATGCTGTTGCGCCTGTCTGCCCTTCTTAGAAGCCTCATCCCACGACTGCCTCTGGTTGTTGTTACATGGCATGCAATTGATCATCGCTCTGATGGAACCGTGTGGATCTGGTCTCAGACTCAATATTCTCGAACCAAGTGCTACAAAGATGTTCCACCAGTCATTGTCATTAGGCAGTCGTTCAATGGTCCAATAAGCAACGTATAGGCCCATGTCGATAACCCGAACGGACTCTGGTGGAAAGCATAACTGACGAAGTTTAGACCATTGGCCGTCTGCTGCAACCAAAAGATCGAATTCCTGTACCTTCCCGTTACTGAGCTTGAGTGTAACTGAATCGTTACCGTTTGAGATGACTTCATGTATAGTAGTGCCGAACATGTAGCTAATGTTCGGATGGTCTTTCGTGGCCTGGTAGAGGATCATTGCTAGATCTCCTCGAAGTACTTCGAATTCAGAGGTCAAACTGGCAGATGAACCATTTTTCACGGGGAACAGCGCAAATGGCTCATCGCCTGTGTTGATGAACCGTGTACCTTTTTCGGTCGTGTTGAATTCTCGAATTTGCTCCATGAGTCCCATTTTCCTCATTACCGCCACTGCACTACCTTGGATGTCGACATTCTGTCCGTGAGGGAGGATGTGTTTGTTCTTTTCGACGATGGTGACGAGAAATCCTGCTCTCGCGAGGAAAAAAGCAAGCGTGGGTCCAGCTATGCCAGCCCCACTGATCAAGACATGCATACTTAGCGTGGTTTTGTGGTTATAGTTGTCTCAAGAAGTTGCAAGGCCCTTAAACTAGACTATTGATGATTGTTCGTATAAACTTCAGGGAGGACGCGAATGAGGATGCCTATCCAAAGTTGTTGACCTGTACTGTAGCAGGCAAATAAGGATGGCTCCCCTTTATACTTGTATGAATCCTGTTCGGACCGAGTAGTAGCTCTAAATGGCTTCTATGAGTGCACGGTATTGCTAAATCCGTCACCAAATCTCGGGCCCGTTCCAAGTGAGACCCGACCCGGAGTGAGACCCGAACCGTGGAGCGGCGTCGCAAATCCTAAGGGGCTGCTAGAAATTTCAATGCACTGCTTTTCGGGGTGCTGGTTGTTTGTTTTCACTGATGGATGAACGATAATTTGTGTTCGGCGCCGATCTGACTCTCGGGCCCGAATTCACTCAGACCCCGAGTAAAGGGCCCAAAAAGTAAAAGCAAGCATATGGAAATGAGTTATGCCCGTCCAAGCAAGAATGAAGTTTATACAAGTCCTCAATGCCTGAGTGGTCAGAGTGAACTCCTTGTCGTCATGTTTCTTTCTCCATCTATGTCGTGAACGTGGGCTCTTAAAATGCCGATTTTTTGGTGTTTAAAAGACTATTTAGGTCTAACATTGTTTATTTGTTATTTGTTTTGCTAATTCACTATATTTCATATTTTATGCTTCTCATCTGCAACTTGCTAATTAACTATATTTCATATTTTATGCTTGTCATCAGCACTTGCTTTTTAACTACTGCCACAAACTTGTGAAGTCTCTTTTAACTATTAAACTGTCAGATAGACAGCTTCCACGCAACGCAATTACGCTGTATTTGGCATTGATATATCCTCGAAGAGGCTCTGGTGCTCCCTATTAGTATAGTATGCAGTCGTCGGGTCCCGTTCCCATCAAATCTACTTTCGCATGCGTTCAATGCTCTAAACGCAAAGTGAAATGCGATCGTCAAAGGCCATGTCGTGCTTGTGTTAATCATGAATGTGATTGCATCTACGAGCCGCCGCGACCGCCTCAAAGAAGAGGTAGGCAAACTAGAGAGCAGCTCCTAATTAGTCGGCTCAGGCACTACGAGAAGCTACTCCAGGAGCATGGAATTGACGCCAAAGCGTTGAAAAATCAAACTGTGTACGATCCACCACATATATCGAGTGACAGAACGAAAGGCGTTATACAAAAGGAGCTTCACGGCCAACCTGAGTGCCCAGACACAAATTGGGCAGTAAGCAAAACACAGGTAATACGTGGTCAAGACCGCTCTATATTTATTGACAAGTAAGTATAGTAGGCAACTACGTCTAAATTCAATTCCTATGGCGGTGCGCTGACTAGTCTCCAGTAGCTTGTGGTCCAGAGTCGCAGAAGAGGTCAGTATACTGTCTTTCCAATAGAGATTCTGAAAAAAGGCTAATATCCCATTAGTTCCACGATGATCCCGAAGATGTTTTAGATGACTGTTCAAACGATCCAAGCGACTCAGAAATATCCGACGATGCCTCAGGTTTTGTGCTCGGCTATCCACCAAAGTTCGGTAACAAGTTTCATCATCCGCCAAAGAACCAGATACATCAGCTATGGGAAATTTTCATAGAAAATGTCGATCCGTTGACCAAGGTCTTGCATGTCCCTACAATTAGGCCAACGATAGAGAAAGCTGCGAACAATACCGAGAGCGTATCCCACAGTTTTGAAACCCTCATGTTCGCTATCTACAGTGCGGCAGTCATGTCTTTGAATGACACCGATTGCCGAAAGCGACTTGGAAAACCTCGAAAGGTTTTACTATGTCGATACATATGGGCCTCGAAAGCAGCTTTGTCACAAGCCCGGTTTATGGGAACGAACAATTTTGTTGTTCTCCAAGCGTTGCTCCTTCACCTATTATCAATTAGAGACATCTATGAGCCGCGTACTGTTTGGTCTCTTACGGGTGTGGCTGTTCGTATTGCTATAAGAATGGGCCTCGAGCGTGACGGCACCGTTCTGGGTCTTTCCCCGTTCGAAACCGAAGTTCGACGCCGTATCTGGTGGTTCTTGAAGACACAGGATTCCCGCGCAGCGGAGCTTTGCGGCTTGTACAAGTTCAGCGATAGGTACCAGGGCCCTGACAGCACCAAGCTGCCAACCAATACCAATGATGATCAGCTCTATCCAGGGATGTCTTCATTGAACCCAGAACTGAGCAAGATAACGGACATGGCCTTTGTTGCCTTGAGATATGACCTAATGGAGTTTGCTCTGTGCCATGCAGCAAAGTTCCGACGGCAAGGAGGGAGTGCCAGTCAATGGGAGAGAGGCTTGGCGTCAGACAACGATAACTTACTGACAGATGATGCTCTAAGTGAATTTGAATCATTGATCGAAATGAACTATTTGCGCTATTGTCAGCCGTCACAGCCGCTGCATCTCATGGCCATGCTAATGGCTCGCTCTTCTCTGGACACTATGCGCTTTTTAGCACATCATCCACGAAAATGGCCAAACATAGATCAAATTCCTCTTTCCGATCGCCAGTGGATTTGGGATCTTAGTATACAACTTCTTGAACGGCAGAATATGCTACAGTCCAATCCTCAGCTCAAATGTTACGCATGGCAAGCTACGTCCGTTATGCAATGGCATGCCTTTATTCATGTCCTAGATGCTCTTCATTCGAATCCACTGATGATTGATGCAGAGAAGGCCTGGCGACTCATTGGCGCTACGTATGAGAACAACTCAAGTTTGACCTTCGACAGGAGAAAGTCTCTCTATGTAGCCGTTGGCAGTCTTTGCTTGAGAGCATATGATGCACGCGCAGATGCCCTGTCGCAGAACACGAGCTTGGCTTCGACTCCGACCCCGGACTTCATAATTCAGCTGCGCCAGCGACGGGAGTCGTCAAGAGCCAAAAAGCAGACACGAGACACTGTATGCAGACAAGCCGGAGGTCCAATTCTCTATCAGCAAACCATATCCAGTGAGACGTGCATGAATACTAGTTTGGCCTTTTCAAATGATGCGGTTGACCATTCACATCTACGCCAAAGTGCGACTTCAGATATGCCAAGCTCCGCCCGAGCGATTGACACCAACCCGTACTGGTTCGTCAAAGAGCCTGGTGCTAGCTATCAAAACACAGAACTGGATTTAATGCAAGCCCAAGATCACATTGTGGATGAGGAGACTATCGGAGATGTAACCTGGGAACAATGGGATGCCTGGCTTATGGATGTAGTATGGCCTGCTCAATGAGCCACATGTGGCGTACATGTGAAATGCAATTATTCATTTTAGTCTGTTGTGCTGTCCATCTTTAACTTTGCTACTAATTTCATAATATTTCGTGGTATCAGCTCGTTCGTCTCCATCTTTCTCAATTTTTATATTATGTGTTATACGGTTCCAGCTCTTTTCTATACCAGGCTAACTGTCCCCCCGCTGAAACGGGGAGAGTGCATTCGATGCAAATCATGGAGATGGGGAGACTACCGGTATGAAGTTGAAGTAGGGTTGTTCAAGTAGGAGATTTCATGAATATTGTGGAATACAATTGATTTTAGCTGATTTTTGCAATTCTTCGCTTTATCTACTCATTTCATACTATTTAGCGGTGTGATGATAGCTTATGTTTTATATCTGGCGAGCTAGCATGGTTGACTGTTCGAATCTAGCTGGTTCATATGCGCCCTTCCGTGTATTCGAATACTTTCAGGGTGATCGTATAGTTTCGGCTTATTCATAAAATATCAGCTTACTCTCTCAGCTCATTCGTAAAATCTCAGCTCATTCGTAAAATCTCAGCTCAATCTCTCAGCTCATTACTTTCCTCCAGCACTGCTCCTATTATAATATCTACTCTCACATGAAATCATCTTCATCGGACAAATCAGCATAATTCGTGGTATCCTTGGCCTGATCTATCTTTGCCGACATCTCCTTCACTATAGGCTTCTTCTTCTTTGCGCCACGGCTCGCTCGCTCCTCTCGCTGCTTCTCGTTGGTCAATGCTGTCAAAGTAGACGCCACTTTTCGTGCTTGGTCGCTGCTCAGAGGCTTGCACACGTCGCGGACAAAATCCGTGATGAACGATGCAAACTGCACGTGCGACTGGTCATTAAGCGACGTCAGCAACGGAACAACAGTCTTTCTCAGATTATCATAGTCGCTCTTGGATTTGGGCTTGAAAATCGCCAGATCCGACAGCTTGGCAGGGCCCTGGGGCTGCGGGCTGGCTGCTTTGGCTGCTTCTGCCCGTTCTTTGGGATGCAAAGTCGCCTCGCCGAACAGCGCAGCTGCTGAGTTCAAGTCGTTTTCCACCTCCAGTTTGCGCAGGCGCTCCTTCTTTACCGCCGGATCCTCTTCCTGTGCCTGTAATGCTGCCTTTTCGCGCTCCTCCTGCTCCTTGGCCTCTCGTTCGGCCGCTCTGACATGCGCAGGAACCTTCTTTCTGAGAGGTCCCGTAGGTTTCGCCTGTTCTTCGTCTGAATCGCCGGCGGCTTCCCATGAATCCAAGACATCATCGTTGTCCTCGTCGTCGAAATTGCGAGTTACTGCCGCTACCGGCACGTCGAAATCCTCGTCGTCCCAGTTGGACATGATAGTTTAGTTCTTTGAAGTTTGTTTTACGTGGTTTTGTGGTTTTTACGTGACTTTGTTGTCTTTTCCAAGTAGTTTGGTAGTTGTTAAGAGGTTTTGCAGTTGTAGATTTTAAGTTTTGCAGGTTGAATGCGAGCGAAGGAGCCAAAGGGAAGAAGGCAAAGTTGCAAATTTATGAGCATAGAAAAAGAACATTTTAAATAAATACTAATCAATGAACTAAATTACTTAGTAGGACTATATTAGTAGTATTCTGTCTAATGTTATATCGAGTTCTGAGATAAAGAGCTTGGTTTGATAATACAATCTACTTGACAAGATCAAATCACAACAGGTTCATAGCTATACTATATTGTAGAATGATTTCCTTCTAGAATGATTTTAATAAACATATTCGAAAATAAAGACAAAGGCTGCGTTCTTTGCAAGAAACATGCCGACAATGCCCGCACGTGACCGACCACTTCGGTGGGGCCACAAATTCCACAGCCCTTCAGATGATCATCAGACCAGCTTAACATACCAGCAATGAGCCAATTAGCGCTGCGATTGCCCGAATACACTCCCAGGATTACCTGGCATTGCCGTCCGGCCGTCACCAAGCATGGTCTCGGGCTCGTTGCCGAAGACGTCGACTCCCGCAAAGCCCTGGTGGTCCCCAGCGACATGGTCGTCACTCGCCACCTCGTCTTGGAATATGCCAGAGACAAGTCGGTGCCGGAACGGCGCATTTTGGTCGAAATGATCCAGTCCGATCCTTCCAGCCAGAAAATGCTCCTGAATGCCCCGACCTCTGTTCTCCTACTGCACTTTCTGCTGTTTCAGATCATCCTTGTCCGCCGCGGCTCCCAGGACGACCGTTTCGGTCCCTGGGTCCGCTCGCTGCCGCCTTCTTCCGATATCAACGTGCCGTACTTATGGCCTTCTGATATAATAGATGGCCAGCTCCAAGGGGCCAGCATTTACGACGCTTGCAAGGCCAAGCTCAAGAGTTTGGAGGGCAGGTATGCTGCCCTGATGCAGAACAAGGACCTGCTGAAGAAAATCGCCGAGTTCATTGCCGAGGGTCCCGGCAAGCTCAAGAACCCCAAGTCCCTTATTCTGTACAGTGGTGACCTGCTCATCTCTTTTGAGGACATGGTCCTCTGCGAAGAATGGATCAGCTCACGATCCCTCGGAAGCGCGTATCCAGACAAACTCATGTGCCCGGGCATTGATTTAGCCAATCATTCTGACACTGAGAACTCGGCGTATGATTTTGAAGACGATGGAAGTATGATTCTGTATACGCAGGCCAACAAGGGCGAAGAGATGTTCATTAACTATGGTTTGGGAAGAGGCGCTGGTGAGTTTCTTTTCAATTATGGCTTTATTCCGGACTCTTGGGCCTCTGCTAAACGAGCAACTTATTATTATAACGCTGATTCTCCGGAAATTCGCTCGTTGTTTGGCCAGGAGAAGAAGACCTCCCTAGAAGGCATCGATGTTGAGACTGTGGACGTCAGCTATGACCTGCTGCTAAAGTTTCTTCAGCGGCCCACGCAGCAGATTGAATTCCATGAAGGCCACAGTTTGGCCCACGATGAACTTATTTATTTGCTCGCTGCCATGCCGTATCTGGAGCTTGTTATGGCCAATGGTTTCTATGAGCTCCACTTGCAGGGCAAAGAGCTAGACTTGGAGCGCGTTGAGCACAGTGTCCGTTCGGCTGCTTATTTTTCCGGTGATATTTCCGTTCGTGTCAGCAAATGTACAAAGGCTTTGGCTTCGTATTTTCACAAAAAGCTCACGGGGAGCCACAGATTAATTGACTTGGAGAAGGAGCTCCTGGCTGGATTTATTTCAGCAAGTGTAAATGAAGAGGCAGAGGCCTAGATTTGTACTTCACAGATATTATACTCCGTATGGTGTATTATATTTATATATTATTATAGCCCACTATTGCCGTTAGTGTGGTTAGTATAGAGCTTGAACTCTACATGCCTTTCTTGCTACGTACTGATCTACAATTGATTACTGGCATTACCTAGGATGGGTTTTCCGTGGCTATATCTTCAGATGCAAAGCCATCGGCATTGAAAATTACATGTTGGCTCATGTGCAGCTAGATAATATCTCATTGATATCTCATTCAAATCATATGAATACAACAAGAAAATAGTGTTCAGAGGACATCTAGGCTCGTGCATAGTCAAAGTTATTGGAAGTCTTATGTGCCATTGGTTAGCCGAACAGACCCACTGTTGGATACACTAATACTCTCTACGTACAATTCAAAGAGGACCAGCCTTAAATTTGGCTCCCACGGCCAATACCTGCGAAAGCTGCTTATTTATTCTGATCTTAGTTCTTCTGGCTGATAGTCCTCTACGTGAGCTTCAAGAGACTTTCTACCTGTTTGTCGTACTGTTTTGGTCAAATTGACATGAGTGGCCGCCATTTCCTGGTATTTCTTTTCTGCCATCCAATTCCAAGGCTGGTTTGCAGAGAAAAGCCATTCGATTTCTTCTAGCGTCCTATTTACCGTCTCAGGATAAAAGACATACACCATGGCAACTGAAGCAAAGTTGACGGCTCCAAAAATGTAAAACGTCTTTTCAGCAATGGAGTCCAACATCACCGGGTTTAACAACATCAGCCAGCCGTTACCAATGGACCAGCCAATAACTCCCCATGCTGCTCCCCTGGCACGGATTTGTCCAGGCCAGATTTCGTTCTGGTATAGCCACGGAACAACCAGCCAGGTTGCTCCAAAAATGGCCGTGAAGATGAACAAAAACGCCGCACTAGCAGCACCAAACGCATGATTGTGTGTGTTAGACTCAGCCTTGCTTAGGCCACCTACTAAAAACATTGCAATACCTTGCCCGACTGAGCCCCAGTAGGCAGTGAATCGTCGGCCCCACCTATCAATGGTAACAACGGCAACCAACGTGGACAGCATATATATGATGTTGTTCAAACCGCTCAGCCAATTTGACTTCCTGGTGTCAAAGCCAGCCTGAGAAAATATTGTCGGCTGGTAAACGGTCACTGCAGCAATGCCCACCCATTCTTGAATGATCTGGAACCAGATGCAAAGCTGGACTCTCCTGCTGATATGCAGCTTGCCTTGCGGTTTGAAAAACATTTGGATGTAGCCCGTTTCAATGCTGCTGTGTTCCTCTTCAACACTGTTTTTGATATCTTGCAATTCTGCAATTGCTCTGGGATCCTCGGTATCCCGGCCAGATCGTAATCTGGCGAGAACTTCCAGCGCTTCTTGGTCTCTACCCTTGCCAGCAAGCCATCGTGGCGATTCTGGCATAAAGTTGATAATAAATGCCAAGAAGAGTAAGGGCACCAGTTGAAAGGCTATGGGAAATCTCCATCTAATTACAGAATCGCCATCATTGATGTATGATAGCCCGTATTCGAGCCAATAAGCAACAACCACTCCGAAGATATTCAAAGTGAATTCAAAAGCAATTGCCAGGCCACGGACTGTGAAATACGATGTTTCTGCAGACCACACCGGAACAATTACATTTAAATGTCCAGTTCCAACGCCGTTGATGATTCGTGCACAGAGCATCCAAGGGAGATTCTGCGAGGCCGCTTGGAGTGCGGCTCCCAAACACACCCAGCCGCATCCTATGCGGACGCAATTGACACGGCCCCACTTGTCCCCCAGCCAACCCCCAAGGAATGATCCCAGCAGAGTCCCAAGATAATATATGGCCACAATTCCGCCCTGCCTAGTGGGATTTGTGATTGTCACACTCCATTGGTTGGGATTAGCTGCTGAAGGAGGATTAGCTTTGCCTATTTTCATTAGTCGCACGTAGTCAGGTGTGCCATTGACACCGCTCATCATGCCCTGGTCATAGCCGAAGAAGAATATGGAGAAACAGCAGACCAAATTGATCGCATAAATCAGCGGTTTCCCTTGGAGGTCCGACAGGGCAAATAGTTTTCTTTTCAGACTGGACTGCATGTTTTGTTATATGTTCAGATGAGGGGAAGCAACCGGCTTATATGCATGAAACGTAGTTGCGATCGATGAGGTCATCAGATGATTCGGAAATAGCCCTTTTCCGAATGGAATTGGATGCTATAATACATCGATGCATCGAGAGCGATCGTTAGTGCGGGGTTAAGCCAAATAGGCTCGGTGGACCTATATTTCGGACAATCATCGCAAATAATTGCCTCAATGCAGGTAAATGCCTCATAGTGTCTGCGCAAATAGTTACTGGATCGTTACTTTAAAAAAAATCTGGCTAGAGTTCCCGAAGGAAGTGGCTCTATGAGTGAAGGAGTTGTCTAGAAGAAGGTGGTGTATGATGGCATGCTGTTAAGTGTGGAGCAAGGCAAGGCAAAGCCTGGGAATTATTCCTGCACACAGACTTCAGATTTCACAGGTATGCTCTGCTCAAGTATGCTTTACTTGCTTTAGATATGTCATCTGTACTATATAATTCAAACAACTATCTGTACTGGTCAAGTTACTGTAGCAATCCAGGAACAAGGAGTTTGATGTGGCCATGAAGGGCCGCGCCACAAAAGCCGTTGGTCGTTGAGTAGCCGACCGCGGGAGCGCGGTGTTGTTATATCCGATACTTCCAATTGGAGCATCAACCCTTTCCAGCGAGACATGTCTAAGCAAATTGGATTTCATATATGGTAACCGATCAATAGATTAAAGATATGAAGGCCAGACTATTCTAATAGGCGTGAATAATCATATGTAGTCTCAGAAAGAGCCAAAGTTGTCAAATATCAAATGCCAACGGTTTCCTTTCAAGAATGCCTGTGCATGTGGTTTGTTTCCGTTTTTGGCATTTCCCCGAAACCGATATTTGCTTCTATTGGTTTACTTCGACCGGGTAATGTTCTTGATAGTTCAGTCACCGACATGAAAACAGATGAAAAATTGAGGATATATTGTGTTTATAGCTTAATTTCATACTCTCTAGATAGTAATTCTACTCTTTGTAAGTGTTAAGTAAAGAAATTGGCGTTATAGAGTTTTTTCTGAAAAGCTATGTACAGCATATTTACGGAACACATATACGATCGCAGGCACACTTTTGGAGAAGCTTGAAAATTTTGAGTTTTTTTGGCCAATAACCATAATTTTTCAATGACACAGGCTCCGTAGATAAATACTAATCTAATATAATGTCAGTTACAACCTATATAATGTAATCTATGCCTGAAATTACCGGCCGTACATGTCGAGAAGCGGCCGGGTAACAAAGGCTCTAAAGCTTGGCTTATGTTTAAATAAGCTTTAAAAGGCAATTGGTGAGCTATAATGGGCAGTTCGTCCTTATAATAGGTAACCGGCGCATTATAATACGCATTCTATGTATCAATACGGGCATTGCTTTACCCCTTGTAAAACAACTTTTAAATTCCAATTCGGTCGGTTGTCTCCGCGGCTTGCCGGAAAATCTCCCTCCAAAGTAAACAATTAACTGTTTAACAAGTCATCCCAAGACATCTCAGCCGCGGAAGATCCGAGCTTAAATATTGACCAACGGTATCACGACACTTGTCCACCTATACACTTGAAATTGGGGGGACTCTAGAAAAGGCGATTTACACGACTACCACTTGTTAATTTCAGCATTAGAACACCTTATCATGACTAGCGTGTGTGTCTTCTGTGGATCATCGAACGGCACCAATGCCAAATACGCCTCGGACGCCGAGCTTCTCGGGGAAATTCTTGCATCCAACAATTACAAACTCATCTATGGAGGCGGTACAACGGGCCTGATGGGGATTTTGGCCAAATCTGTGAAGTCAAGAGGCGGATCAGTGGTTGGAGTGATTCCTCGAGCACTGATTGAGCGCGAGCAGAACGGTGAGCAGCCCAACAAAGACAGCTACGGCGAAACTATTCTGGTAGACGACATGCACACTCGCAAACGTATCATGGGCCAGCAGTCAGACGCATTTGTGGCACTGGCTGGCGGGTTCGGCACGGCTGAGGAGCTGTTTGAGCTGACGACCTGGAACCAGCTGGGGATCCACTCCAAGCCGGTCATCATCATTAATACGAACGGGTTCTACGATGGACTGATAGACTGGGTCGACAAGGCTGTGGCTGACGGGTTCATTGCCAAGGGAAACAAGGGAATCATCAAGGTCATTAATGATCCGGCTGATTTACCCGAAGCTATCCGATCCTACAGCGTGGCAGAGGACCGGTTCAACCTGAGCTGGTCATCGCAGGGCCCGGAGAACGGGAAATCTTCATAGATTCTGCAGATACTGTATATCATGTAATCAATACGAGTATACCCGTGTATCATGTAATTTCCTATATTCGTGGAGTCGCAATGAAAGAAATGAAGCAGCTGGTGGTTGCCAATAGGTAGAATGTATTTCATGCCGATGGTAGGCTGGAAGGACTGGCAAAACTTAGTAACAACTTATGGGTAGCATAGTCTGTTGATGCGACATTTGGCCCTGCCTGATTGTTGATCGGCTCAATTCTGCTGGAGTATGACGGTATGAATCATAATATGCTATAATATAATACCGGGAATGCTTTTACTATGTAATTTGAAAGCGCTTTACTGTTGTGGCGACCATTGTGGTGGCATAAGGACCACCAATTGCGGCCTCTTGTTCTGTAGTCTGTTTTGCCATATCACGTTCGGAGTTCTCGCGCCATTTTTTCTTGGCATTCTATTCGAAGAATGGTGGTGGAAATCATGTGGTATCGATAATGGTACAGTGCAGTCCCGTCATAGTGGTACTGACACCTGAAAAATTCAAAATTCTCTATTGCTGCGAATCTCGTTTCTATGATAATCGCACTTTAACGGTACGTGCGGCATGTACCTATTATACCGCTATAACGGGACTGTACTTGGACCACAATTACTTTTTATATACCAACTTCCAAAACAGTTACGACGAAAATTGGCAGTAACATTTCAATTTTCTAAAATAAAATGAAGATCTTCATTGCTACATATCAGATTAATACAGCAGCGCTCGTTCTTAGTACTACGTTACGATAGTACTTGGCCATGATCCGAAATGACGTAATTAATCAGTTGACTTGCAGCTGCGGCGCAAGCCCCAAACTAACCGCTTGAAGCCGTGCCAAGCCCCAAAGGCAGATATACAATGTATCGGAAGCAGCGAGATAATTTCAGAACAGCGGAAAATGTATTATCCCGTATAATTGTTTCAAGCCAGCCTAAAATATAATCTTGAACTTCAGATATTCTTGCATCCTTAGACAGTGTGACAACTAACTAAGTGTTGGTCCATAAAGGTGGAGAGAGCGACGAAAAGGCTTAGACATTCTTTTTTCTGCGACATTTTGCGGTAACCCTAAAATATATGTATAAAGAGAGATATTGACGGTAGAGATGGAGTAAATATATTTCATGGGTTTGACGACAGAAGTCAGGGGGGGTTCAACAATTACTACCAACGGTGTTACAACAGTTGTCGGCGCAGAAACAGTTGTCGATGGTCCAGTCACAGGAGTTGTCAGCTGCAGTGGCGGATACGTAGCTACATTCACAGGATCTCAGGACGTGGTATGCTGGTCTAATGGCATCTATACCCGGGCTACTAGTGATACGACGAGCTTAAAGGCAGTGAACGGTAAAAGCAAATTACAAACATTAATACTCCTACTGTTGTTTAGTACGATGTTTACGCTCACATTAACGACGTAAGGCATGGACTTCTAAAGGTTCGCGGATAGTATGGGCCATTGGCGTTGTTGAGGTCTCCTTCTGCGTCAGCAAACCATTGAGAGCGTTCACCCATTTGTTGCATATCAATGATAAGAAGTACTAGCAGTATCTCTGATAATAATATACATGCAATAGCTCATTGATCACAGTAGATTAATAGGACTTATTCTTAGTATTACGATGAGGATATCCCGTCTTCCACAAGATCGAAATGACGTAGTTTATTGATGAACCAGGCTGCGGCTCAGGCAACAAACTATCCTTGCAGAAGCCGTGCCAAGAACGCCCACCTAAGCCAATTACAAGATGTATCGAAAATAGTGCGATAGGACCGCAGTACCGGGAGAGACGCTACCTCATATAATAGTTTTAGGTCAGTCTAACACATGAAGATCGCCCTTTAGAAATCTGGCATTCTTTGACAGCTGCGATTCAGCGCCGGCAGACCACCTCCGCCACAGGATGGAAATCGACAAAAAGGGCATGATCGAAGTTTCTTTTTGTACGACGTTTTCTTCCTGTGGCCCCAAAATGTAACTATAAGATACAATGTATTTACGGTAGAAGCAAAGTAATTGTATTTTGGGTATGGCCACAACAGAAGTAGTCAACGGTTCAACTATCACTTCCAATAGCGTCACAACGGTTATCAGCGGGGTGACAGAGTCACAAAGCCCCGTTACGAATGTATATCGCTGTAATAGCTATGACGGCCATCCAGCCTATACAGTAACACTAACAAACGCCGGGGATGTTCTCTGCTGGACTAATGGGATATATGTCCAAGATAAAGGTAATAGTGGGACGAACTTAAGTGTAATGAGCGGTAAAAGTAAATTACAAACATTAGTACTTTTACTGCTGTTTAGTACGATAGTTACGTTCACATTAGCGAGCGATCTAAGCTATATGGACTGTATAGATCACTGGCACGCTGTTGAAGGTTTCAACTATTTGCAGGAAACCATTGATAGCTTTGAATCGTTTGTTGCATATCATGGATAATAATGTGTAATTTCGCATTACGATAATGATTACATATGGCATCGCTGATGATAATTACCCGTGGAGTAGCAATCACTCAGATAATACATGTGGGGTAGCTCGTTGATTATGAATATACCGTGTATATTGCCCTACTGATGATACAGCTGTTTGTACAAGGAGTACATATTTATAACCACCTACATAAATGTTTTATTGATGTTGGGGCCGCTTCGTATAGTTTGTGTCCTCGGCGATCATCAATCCATTGTAATTTCCCAATCCGATGGAATGCCCGTACCGTACGATACCACGTACTTGAACGAGGATGATATCCGAGCATTCGAGAAGGCTACAAACAGCAGTGGCAATGATAAGATTGTCGCTGCGAGTGACTGGACGCCCACCGAGGGTCTAGATCGGCCTCCACGTGAGGTCAAGGCAGAAGGTCTGGGGTACAGTCTGCTCCGATGGCCCATTCTTGTCGTCATGGCTCTGTATATCTCGGTCCTTGTGGCTCTCTACAGTTTTATGAGACTGTATGTTGCATTGTACGAGTTTCTGGTGACATGGCGGGGTAAACGGCAGCAACTCCGGTCCAAACTGCGGGCCGCCAGCTCGTACAAGGAATGGATTCCTCTTGCACAGCAGCTCGACGATTACCTCGGGAATTCCGAGTGGAAAAAGTACCCTCAGTCCGAGTATTACGATTCTACGTCGGTCATGCACTACTTGGGCGAACTGAGAGCACGCAAGAACGATTACATGAAGCTGGCGTACCTTCTGCAGGACTGCGTCCGCTACAACTTTGCAGGTACACTGGGTCAGCAACTGTACAGTCAGTGCTATTATGGGACTAAGGACGTAGTCCGTGCATTTAACGACCAGATTGTTCAGAGTATTGGCGATCTGAGTGCGGCTTCTGCCGTTGATCTCAACTCCGATGTCGCTTCGGCTTTGTCCACAATGAGCCAGAGCATGGGCCGGTCCGCACTATGCTTGTCCGGTGGAGCATGTTTCACATATCGCCATTTCGGCGTGGTAAAAGCGCTCCTGGATGCCGATTTGCTGCCAGACGTCATCTCAGGCACCTCTGGTGGTGGCCTGATTGCTGCTTTGGTGTGCACACGGACCGACGAGGAGCTGCGACAGGTGCTGCATCCGGAGATTCTGGCTCCTAATATAACAGCGTGCTGGGAAAAATTCCCCCAGTGGTATTACCGGTATCTGCGTACAGGTGCCAGATTCGACTCGGTCGACTGGGCATGCAGAGCTCAGTGGTTTACAATGGGAAGCTTGACATTCAAAGAGGCATACGAACGTACAGGCCGCATTCTGAATATCTCTACAGTACCGGAGGATCCCAACTCGCCGGTGATTCTGTGCAACTATTTGACTTCGCCCGACACTGTCATTTGGAGTGCGTTGCTAGCTAGTGCAGCAGTGCCAGGGATTCTCAACCCGGTGGTGATGATGACAAAAGTGTATGAGACCAAGGATGCTGGGAGAGGAGCACGAAAAAGGACGAGTGGAGCTGAATATCATCTGGTGCCATTCCGCGCAGGAAGTAAATGGAAAGACGGATCGCTGCGGACAGACATACCGATCCGTGCGCTGAATACGTATTTCAATGTGAATTTCACCATTGTTTCGCAGGTGAATCCACACGTATCTTTATTTATATATGCTCCAAGGGGCACGGTCGGACGGCCGTCGTCACATCGCAAAGGCAAGGGCTGGCGAGGCGGCTTTGTGGGGTCAGCCATTGAAAACATGCTCAAGCTAGAACTGATAAAGTGCTTGAAGCTGATGAAAAACATGGATATACTGCCGCGTCTCAAGGACCAGGACTGGATGTCGGTGTGGCTACAGCGGTTTGATGGAACAGTGACTGTTTGGCCGCGGATCAAACTTGGAGATTTCTGGCACATTCTTGATGATCCTACGCCAGTGGCGTTACGAGATATGATGCTTTCGGGCGAGAGAAGCATGTATCCGAGACTGCTATTTATTCGCCAGTTTATGCAAATTGAACGGGCATTGCAGAAGGCTGAGGAAGTAGTTAAAGCATCGAATGTTGCTGTTGACAGTAGGGCATCGGCAGCATCTCGAAAGAACCCCGGACGAACCAAGTCGTTTGTGGTGTGATAAAGGAAAGATGAGGAAGAGGATAAAAGGCAGAAAATAAGGAGAAGAGATGAGGAGATAATATTACGAGGTGGATACCAAAAGTGGATATACCCAGTGCACATTGGGTCGTCATATGCCAGTGTATAATAGTCGACTGCAATAGAAAATAAAGAATAAAGAATAAAAGTCATTGATTAGGACGGAAATAATGCAATGGTATTACTAACTGATAAATTACTTGACGATTTAATGGCTTTATCATGACATTGTGCTCATTCAGTCCGACAAGTCACATAAACTACAGTTGCAAGACAAGTCGCATGACAATGAAATACATCAACGTCTCTGCATATCAAAATAGAACAATAGTGTCAAACTTGAATGTTTAAATCTTCTCTGCAAAGTTCAGAACATTATATACGTGAATGACGAACCGAATTGAACTAAGGTACAAGTTACTGAACAAGAGCAAGAAGACATATCCACAAACAATACGAATATCCACGATACTATTCATAGTGTTATAGCATTTCCACAATATTTCCATTAGCTATATTTTAACATTAACTACCTTATCACCTGACCACAAAATACCAAATCTCTCCGCTCGCATTCCTCCTTCTTCCCTTTTCCTTCCTCTTCGTCCCTTTTGCCCCAACTCCATCTTAACTTCTTCACTTTTACTCACAATGTTGGTCACACTTAAAGATTTCAAACAACAAAAGTGGACAGTCGAAATTGAAGGATCCAATACTGTATGTATAATGCTCTGAAATGACTTGCTCCATTTACTAACTATCAGGTTGCTGAGCTCAAGCAGAAAATCTCAGAGTCCAGAGGCTTGGATCCATCGACGCAAAAGCTCATCTACTCGGGCAAAATCCTGACCGATGACAAAACCGTCGAGAGCTACAACATAAAAGAAAAGGATTTCATCATCTGCATGCAAGTTAAACCCAAATCGTCCACGGCTTCAAGCAGTAAACCGCAGTCTGCTACTGCTACTCCTCCTGCCGAGCCTCAATCCGACAAGAGTGCGCCTGCTTCGAGCACGATAGAGACTGGTGCTGCTTCTGCTACTCCTGCTGCTGCACCTGCTGCACCTACTGCCCCTTCCGCTTCGTCGGATCCGGCGTTTCTGACTGGCACGCATCTCAACACTGCCATCACCAACATGATGGAGATGGGCTACGAACGAGACCAGGTCGAACGGGCACTGAGAGCTGCATACAATAACCCAGATCGCGCCGTTGAGTACCTTCTGAATGGAATCCCCGAGTCTGCTGCGCCACCGGCTGCTCCAGCCAACCCATCTGCGTCGCCAGCTGCTCCTACTGAGACTCCAGCTCAGCAGACAAACGTTTCCGACAATGCCAACGTTAACCTGTTTGATGCTGCAGCTCAGTATGCACAGGGCGGCGATAGAACAGGTACTGAGGCGGCACCTCGTGAACCTTCAGCCGCTGCTGGTGCTGCTGGTGGCCTGGCCCAGTTGGACTTGCAGCAACTTCGAGCCCTCGTCGAGGAAAACCCACAGGTTCTCGAACCGCTTTTGCAAGAAATCGTCAGTAATCCTCAGGCTCGTAGGGCCGTCGAGCAGAACCCGGAAATGCTCGGTATGCTGCTGCAGGGCTTAGAAGGCGTTGGACCAGGTGGCGAAGAAGAAGGAGAAGCTGGCGAAGAAGCACCGCCCGCGACTATCCAAGTCACGCCCGAAGAGAACGATGCCATAACGAGGCTCTGTGAACTGGGATTCAATCGTCCTACTGTCGTGCAAGCATACTTTGCCTGCGACAAGAACGAAGAGCTTACAGCCAACTACCTCTTTGAGCATGGCCATGACGATGACGATGAATAGTGCCGATTTACATGGTAATGGTAGAAATCGTGGGTACTGTTATAATTGAAATGAAACTACGTATAATAGCAGTAAGATTATGGAGCTTGCTATCAGATGGCCGACATCTCTATCAACACCTGATTGTATCAGCTGGTTTGTACCATCTGATCTGTATCATCTGCGCCAAATTCATCACTGTTCTTACCAATCTGATAAGATAGCATTGATCCTACTGTTCTTATCGATATGTGTGTATTAATGCAAACGGTAAACTGTAGGAAATCTGCATGCATGAACCGACATACCGCACTAGGCAACTGCAGAAGCCGACGCTACGGTTTAATAAGCGTTTAATCTCCAGCCAATAGACAAAGGTCAACAGACCAATTTGCTTCTTGTTGACGAATGAATAAAAGTTGCAGTGTGCCCACTTTTCTGGAATGGCCAGCCCATGAAGAAACTTTGCTGCAGCTGTTATAAGAATTCAGCGTAGCGTACCAGACCCTTGATGAAACATATGCCATGGGAATTAATCATAATACCAGTAAGGACAGTATTGTCACTACTGATGTGCCGCAAGATACTGCTTTCACCGGTGAAGATCGCCTGCAAAGGGGGCTGAAGCAGCGTCATATTCAAATGATAGCACTTGCGGGCACAATCGGCACGGGACTTTTTCTGTCAGTAGGTGGAGCCCTTCACAAAGCAGGACCTTTGGGACTTTTGATCGCTTATTCAGTGGTAGGCCTGGTAGTGTGCTGCATCCAACTGGCCATTTGCGAAGTTTCAACATTGATGCCAGTAACTGGTGCGTACATACGACATGCGCATCATTTTGTAGATCCAGCACTAGGATTCGCAGTAGGATGGAACAAAGTATACCAGTCATTTGTGGGTGGTCCCGGAGAAGTAGTCGCAGCGGCCACACTCTGCCGGTATTGGACCAACATTTCATCAGCACTATGGATATCAATTGCAATCATTCTGCTCATTCTTTCCAATATTGGCCCGATACGATGGTATGGGGAAATTGAATTTTTCTTCTCTCTTTTGAAAATCCTGCTGATCATTGGCCTTGTTTTGGTAGGCGTAATAATCGATGCAGGAGGCACCAAAGTGCCGGCAATTGGCTTCCGGTATTGGAAGGATCCTGGCTGCTTTGGAGAGTATATCAAAGCCGGCAACCTTGGGAAATTTATCGGGTTCTGGGCTGTGCTATCATCAGCAGTATACGCCTACGGTGGAGTAAATGAAGTGTCCATCGCCGCCGGAGAAACCGAAAACCCCAGATTTAACATTCCTCGCGCATGCAAACGGATATTTGTAAGGATCATGATATTTTACATTTTGCTCCTGTTCATGATCGGCCTCATTTTACCGTATAATGAGCCGCGGCTGGCTAACCCGGATGGAGATGCAGACTCTTCGCCAATGGTTATTGCAATTGAACTAGCCGGTATCAAAGTGCTTCCTCATATAATAAATGGCCTCGTAATAACTTCGGCTTGGTCTTCAGCGAATTCCGGAGTCCTTGGAGGATCCCGAGCTTTATTTTCATTGGCATCATCCGGACACGCACCAAAAATATTCTTGGAAACGACACCATGGGGCGTGCCATGGGCTGCACTGACCGCTAAGATCTTATTTTTTCTGCTTGCATATATGTCAACACAAACAACCGCCAGCAGAGTATTTGCATGGTTTCAGAATCTGTCTGCATCATCATTGCTAGTCGAGTGGATTATTATTTGCATCAATCATATTGGAATGGACCGAGCGCTTAAAGCTCAAGGATACACCCGGGAAAAGCTGCCGTGGCAGAGCAAAGTGACACCATTTGCCACATGGTTTGCTCTGGTTGCCAGTATAGTTTTGTTGTGCACCGGCGGATTCACAGTGTTCATTAAAGGATGTTGGAATACATCCACGTTCTTCAGTGCATATTTCAGCATCCCATACATTCTGATAATGTACGCAATGGGCAGAATACTGCTCAAAAGTAGACTGAGAAAGTCGCAAGATGTCGATTTGGAGAGTTTATTTGCCAATGTCGATAATAACCCGGAGGTGGTTGAAAAGCCAAAAGGAGTGAAGAGAATTGTGGATCTTATTTTATAGGCCATAGAGAGGCGGTGAGTAGGCATAATAAATCAGAGGTATAACTGGCGAGTGAGGGAGTAGTATAGAGATCACCATATCGCCACAAAGATATCATGATAAGCTTTACCTTGCGGCCGAACGTAAACCAGCATTATATTCTCGTACTGCCCAACCCCTGAAAAGTCTCGATGCTTTTGTACAGAGCCAAATCGTGAGCTGATACTGGAGCATTGCCTGGACGAATGGCCAGTAGCACATTCAAGCCGGCTTCAGTGGCGGCCTTGAGCTCATTGACATTATCCGATACAAAAACAAGATCGTCACGTTTCAACTCCTTCTGTATGGTCCTGTAGGATTCGGCTTCAAGCTTAGATCCTGCGGTAGTGGTGTCAAAGTAGTTCGAGATGCAGGGATTCAAGTCACCCTTGTGCTGGACATGGGAAAATAGCAGCTTTTGAGCAGCAATTGAGCCTGAAGAATATATCGACACAGGGCGATGCGACTCAATAAAGCTGACGGCGTCGGCAAAAAGAGGAACGGTGATCTGGCCAGATTCATAGCCGCTTTTCCACAGGTATCCCTGCAACGCTTTCCAATACGATGCCTTGATATCCTTGGCAGTCAAATCACGTACATGATCCATCAAATGGGATTTGGACTGAAGCGATTCCGGCGGGAATTGCTTCAGATAGGTGTGGATCGGATCAGAACAAGGCACCGGGAACACCGTCAGAGCGGCGTCCAGAGCCCGCAGCGCATACGGATAAAGCTGATCCTTGACGAAACTTATGGGACAAAGAGTCCCTTCGATATCAAGCAAGTAGTGCATGGTAAGAAGGAAAGAAGTGGTTTCGGAGCAGTTGAAAAACGTGACTCGGCACAGCCGTGCATGCCAATTACCCGAACGGCTTTGACCGACGGCTTACAGCAACAGCCAGCCAACCAGCAGCCGACGGAGGTTGGACAGGGAACGGCAGAAAACCAAGGTGCCAGAAACATCGAGCAGTCAGCGGCGCGGCCCGTGGATGCCGGCCGAGGATCAGCAGCTGATGGCGCTGATTGAGGCGCACGGGCCGTCCAACTGGGTGCGCATCGCGGAGCTGCTGGGCTCGCGGACGCCCAAGCAGTGTCGCGAGCGGTACCATCAGAACCTGAAACCTTCATTGAACCATGGGCCAATCACTGAGGAGGAGGGTGCATACATAGAGCAGCTTGTGCAGCGGTACGGCAAGAAATGGGCCGAGATTGCTCGGCATCTGCGAGGCCGCAGCGACAACGCTGTCAAAAATTGGTGGAACGGCGGTGCCAATAGGAGGAGGAGGGCCAGTGCGACTGGTGCAAACAGCATTCCTGTGTTCACAGCCTTGGAGGCGAGCGATTCCCGCTCAAACTCGTCGGGATCGGATCCCCGTAACTCGCAAGCAGCAGATTCCAGACTGCCTCCGCTCAACGCGGGCCCGAGTCAGTCTGTGACGGCGTTGCCGTCGTTGTCCGATAAGCCGTATGCCGTTGGACATCGCGTGTCGTTGCCTAATATCTATTCTACCAGTTTGAGCCAGCCTAGCCGGCACGCACCACCTAAACTGGAACAGACGCCGCCGGTTGTATTCAACTCGTCGTATACGAGCGACTCTTCTGGATTCCGAAAAAGCTCCACGGCGTCCATCACAAGTTCAATGGACCCGGTCACTCCTGCATCATCTAGTCCTGACCCACAACCACAGTCTTTGGGCCATGCTAGGTCTCCATCTTCATCGGGTATTGCACTGCAGCAACCACGGAGGTCGTCCATGTTCACACCCTGGAAACGACAAACGTATATCGATGACTTTCCTTACACCCGACGGCTGAGCGCATCCGCACAGATCCAGCCGTCGTCACGAACTTCGTCTATCGGCGGGGTGTCCAACTCAGATAACGACGACCTGTCGCCAGGATATTCCATGTCGCTAAGCAGATATTCTTTGAGCAACTCTGGGCGCAACTCCAGGCGCAGCAGCCACGTTGTTGGTGCTGGAGACAGTTCTGAAAGGACAACGCCGTTGATGGTGCCGCAAAGCACATCCAACTCACCACCTTTGATTCCCGATAACCTAGCATCTAATGGCAATGAAGAGCATGATAAGCGGTTGCCTACGAGTAACGATAACAAGATCAAGATATCGAATCTTCTATCATGAGAAGAAGCATAATATGGAGGATGGAAGATTTGAATTGATATAACGCAGGATAACGTAGGATAACGCAGGATATAGCGTGAGATATGTACGATATATTATATATATTGGAAACGTATGAGCTGTGTTGTTCGACTCAATCTTTATCAATCTATCAGAACAATGTTGGCAAGCAAACCTGAGATGTGAGGACTGAGAAGAAAGTTAACATTAACTGATTTGTAGAATAACATTAGCATATATAGATAATTTTAGATAATCTTTTGGTTTCTGATATTTCAAAGGTATTTTTCTACATTGGCCCATATATATAGTCAACTATACGATAAATTATAGCTTGATCTGTTCAAAATCAGCTTTCTTTCAACGTTATGTTTGACATTTGCCCGCATATTGGCATTTATTTTTCTCCTCTCGCCTATTCCTCCTATAGAAAATGGACTAACTAAATATTCTTAACGTTGTGATTGTTCGTAACGTTGAACTTCTTCACGTCAAACCAAACTTTCCTTCCTCCCCACCAGATGAGCAGCGTACGAGGCCCCAACAGCGCTCTCACCGAGTTTCTGCGCTCGCAAGGCATTTCTGCCGATCAAATACGAACAAGATATCAACAGCAACAGCAGCTGGAGCGCGAAGCTGAGGGCCTGGAGATTCTGGGCGCTGCTAGGAAGCCTGATGACGATGGCGAATCTGACGGCGATGACGCCCAACTGCCCAAAGGAACTGAATTCTGTGCTATTTGCAATACAAGATTCACGTTGACTATTTATTCAAAGAAAGTAGATGACGGATATCTGTGTGTTAGCTGCAGCAAACAGCAGCTGTCGAGCAAGAAACGGGCAGCTGGAGATCAGAACTCTCGAAAACAGCGCAAGAAAATCGCTGCTGCGTTACTGGATAGAAAGGAGTTCAAATCTGGTGCAAAGCCCTTGCAAGATACTTGTATTCGGATCATTGCTCGTTATATTGATAATGTCGAGGCGTTTGGTGATATCGGCTCTGTCAATAAGAACAAACTGTCTCAGATCATCACACGCCACCGCCAGCTCAACGACAGGACTCTGCATTTATTCCTAACTCCTGATACAAAGGCTTTGAAACTCTGGGATTGCAGCAATTTATCCCCGGACGCCTACAAACTGATTGCTTCGTACTGCCCGAATCTTGAGGAATTAGTCCTCTCCATGTGCGGGCAGCTGGAGAACGACGGTCTGCTCTACCTTACAAAGCAGCTGAAGCATCTAAAGCGCCTTGAGCTCGAGGGACCGTTTTTGATCTCGAAAGACACATGGCTCCAAGTATTTGAACAGTTGTCCGAAACTGGTGGCTTGCACACTCTGGGCATCACCGACACTCATCGATTCGATGGCGAGACACTCGCATATCTTGTTGAGAATTTCAGCGAGACCTCAACAAAGCTGGAGTGTCTGCGGCTATCACGCCTCAGCGGCCTCTTTGATCCTGACTCCTTCTTTCTTCTAGCGGAACTGAAACACATCCGTAAACTCACGCTAACTTACATGGAACCGCAGGCCGTGACAGACGAAGCATTCAGTACTGTGATACGGCAGCTGGCACCGCAGCTGGAAACTTTAGAACTCGATGGATGCAGTGAATTGACGGATTCCACTATAGGTTCCATCGAGCAGTGTACATGCCTGGCCAAACTGTCGCTTTCCAGGCTAAGCAACATTACCGACGACGCCGTTGCACGACTCTTTGATAATCCTAGTTTTGCTGGTCTACATTATCTGAACCTCAGCAGGTGCATTGGTCTTGGAGATCGTTCTATTCGGAACGCCTTGGTACATTCTGCGTCTACCATTGTCGAACTCAACCTCAACTCTTTGCAGCTGGTGTCGAATGATGTACTGCTCGATCTGCTGCCTCGATGCTCTAACCTGACGTCGGTTAATCTGGGATTTGTGAGATCTGTGAACAATAAACTGATCAAGGCCATGGAAAGGAGTAACAAGCACTTAAGGCTCATTGAAGTATACGGAGATCCATCTTTAACGTGCGAAACGAGGGGCCCGATACTCATTGGTAAACAGAACGTGACGGTATAAAAGCTTATAAGGCAGCCGGTATGAATAATAAAAATATATTTCTTCATAATTTATTCACAACTTGTCCAGATAAAGTCATGCACTTTTACCCAGTGCCTTGTGCTGCTCTGTGATATACTTTTCAAGCGGATTCTGCTCGTATGCCTGGCCAAATCGCTCTTTGATTTCTACACCGGGATGTCCATTTTCCAGAACCAGCCGAGCATCTGTAGTCTCTGCCCGGCCGTCGGCTGAGAGTTTAGCCTTGAGAGTAGTTTGCACGGAGAATGGTCCATATGCCTCATAATCGGCTGTGAGCCATTCCCGAGTTGCAATAGTCTTGTCAACGAGATCAGGAAGCAGCGCATCTATATCCTCAGGTGGCAGTGACGAGCTGAGAAGATCTTTCCATGTGTAAAGGCCCAGCTTTACCATTAGGCTATGCAGATAGATAGAGGAGGGGTACTTTTGTATGCCCTGTTTTAGAATCGGCTCGGGGTCGTCTGAGTGCTGAGCAGCGAGCCCATAAGAATACTCGTTGTCAAGCTTCTCTAGATATGCGTCGGCATTATTATTACGTCGTTCAAGATTATACCTGTATGTGTAAATTTGGCGCCGAGCAATCTCGTCGGTAGGGCTAGTGGCTTTGAGAGCTGTATCCAGGATATCACGGGCCTGGTCGAAGCTACCGAGAGACTCCGCATACAGGGCCCAGGTCAGGCGCACATTGAGGTCGCCAGTATACCGGACAGCACGGCGTAGAATGCCAGTTTTAGCTTCAGGATCGCTGGCCCACTGAAAATAGCGGAGCCACAGGCGAGGTTGCAATGCACAGGGAACAAGAGCCCGTTCATATAGACTGGCGACCTGAGCAGGATCAAAGCCACTGGTTTCTTCAAAGTCCAAATACTCGTTCCAATTGTCAATCTGGCTCTGGTCGAGTGGAACCACATGGAAATACGTCTGAGTGATTTTCGACTCATACGACCACCGCTCGTTGGTGGCCCTTTGGATGTCAGCAAACCGCGACAGTTCCGAGGCCAATTCCGGCACCTTGGCGCTCAGAGCCGACATCTGCTCGAAGAATCGCGAATACTGATGCAAGGGATACCTGGTGACTTGACGCAAGATCTCTGCAGAGCTCTGACCGGACGGATCAGACGAATCGGCATATTTCAGATGAGCATCCCAGA
Source organism: Casaregolazyma lundiana (assembly GCA_030563415.1). NCBI lineage: Eukaryota > Fungi > Ascomycota > Dipodascomycetes > Dipodascales > Trichomonascaceae > Casaregolazyma > Casaregolazyma lundiana. The sequence continues at coordinate 166,374 of JAJMJF010000015.1, read as the reverse complement.
CAGGATGCGAGTAGAAATCACGTCCACAGGCCTCCTCAGCACGCGAGAACTCATGCCCAACGTCCTTACCTGTCTCAATCAAGTACTCCAAGTAGGTCGCCCACAGCGTCACACTGGATGGGATTTCTGCGACTGCTCGCTTGAATATTCCAAAGGCAGCATCGACACCGGTAGCTTTCTTCAACTCCGCATATTGGATCCAATAACCAAAAAGAAGCGGATATTTCTCAAGAAGATCCTCGTAGATGCGAGACTTCGCCTCGACATCGACTGTTGTATCCAGCTGGTTCTGCCAGGCGTCCAGATCCGTTGAGCTCATGGCACAGGAATAACGAAAGGTGAGTTCTGGTGAGGTCTGGATCACGTGCGGCATCTCCGCTCGTTCATTCTAACATCAACTCCGTCCCCCACGCTGCTGAAAACTAGTATTTACCAACGCATATGCAAAGTAATTTTAAAGAAACAGTAGTTGGTACGACTGATCTATGAGTTTAGTGTGAACTAATTCAAGTAATAAACAAGTAAGAAGTTTTCAACTGTATAAAAAAGGAATAAGTATTTATAAGGGCAAAAGGTATAACAGCTACGTATGCTGATAGTTATAACTATCGTTAATATACACATTTATTCGAAAAAAGTTAGCGCGTATGACTTAGCTCAGCATTTCGGGATATGAATGTGACAGGGCAACGGTTGCGCTATGTTTTTGCTCACATCACTAAATGGGCAGGGCATCTATGCATGAACATAGTCCCGGATAAATTCCACCCGCCCACCACCTATTAATGCCACTGGTGATTGCTTCTTCGGATCAGCGTCTCAGATTTGCCGCCTGCTAACCGGGTGTGATCTGACAACATCGCGACATCAGCCGTACAGTTTCCTGGTTCCGGAGTTTCGGAAAATTATTAACGGCAGCGCTTCATCCTGCGTTCTTTTCAGTCTTACAGCAAAATAGCATGTCAAACTCTCACAATGCAGCTAAGCGGGCGGTATTGAATCAGCTCCCTAACATTTGCAGCCATCGAGATGAAGTGTCATCTGCTCGAGTTGAAAACCTAATTGGTGCGGTCAGTACACCGGTTGGCCTAGCCGGTCCGTTGCGATTCCGATTTACAAATGACAACGATGAAAACAATAGCCATGGTACGGGCGGCGAAACGCAGGAGGAGGTGTTCGCACCCTTGGCCACGGCGGAACCTACCCTCGTGGCTAGTTGCTCGCGCGGGTGCAAGGCGCTCAGCTTGTGTGGTGGAGTGAAATACCATGTGTTCGAAGAAGGAATGACACGCGCCCCAGTCTTTGTCTTCGGAAGCCCCGATCAAGCAGTGCGGTTCCTGAAGTATTTGCCCACGCTCGTCGAAGAGACGCGCGATATTGCCGAGTCCAGCAGCCGATTCGCACGTTTACAAAAAGTGACCCCTCACGTGGTAGGATCCGCAGTGCATGTTGCGTTCCAGTACACCTGTGGGGAAGCGGCAGGACAGAATATGACCACGCTCGCGACACAGAGGATTGTGGACTATTTCAAAGAGAGCGAGCAGGCACGTATGTTGGGACTGAAACATGTCAGCATAGAGGGACAGCTGGCATCGGACAAAAAGCCGTCGTGGAGCCATGTCGTAGAACCGCGGGGCACGCGGGTCATGGCCTGGGGTCAATTAACGGATGCTGTCTGCCAATCGGTTCTCGGCCTGTCTGCAGAACGCTTCTTCACCAGCATGGTGACGTCCACCAACGGTGCGATTCGCAATGGTATGTTCGGCCACAACTTCAACACGTCGAACATCGTTGCAGCCATGTTCACGTCGTGCGGCCAAGACATTGCCAGTGTGGCCGAGAGCGCCTGGTCGCAGCTCGTCTTCGACTTCGACCGTGCCACCGACACAGTCCACGTCTCCGTCTTCTTCCCCTCGCTCATAATTGGCACTGTCGGTGGCGGCACCTCGCTCCCGGCCAACAAGCAGGTTCTGGAGAGTCTGGGCTGTACCGGGCCGGGGTCAAAAGCGCGACTGGCGGGCATCATCGCCGGATTCGCCTTGGGATTGGATGTGAGCACTCATTCGGCGCTGGCGAGTGGAGCGTTCTCATCTAGCCACGAGCGCCTTGCCAGGGGGCGTCAGACCAAGTTGTGATTCTTTTTCCTTTTGTTTGAATCTGGCGTAAAGTTTGCAGAGAACGATGGTGATGCTGTATGCCATGATTTCGGAACACAGCGCGTTCACGTGACCTTCATCAACGTATAGAAATAGAATTGTCGTCATGTATACATCCGCCGTTAGTGTGCTTGTCATATTGGTTTTTAGATCTACCTCTATATCCCCATCTCTTGTCTATCTTCCTCTCGAACATTGTTATGCGGTCTACTTCTTTATTTACACTCCGGCAGCCGCCGAGCCCCAAGATTATTACAACTATAATAATAACTAATCCTCGTCTAATATTCATCTAATATATCACCTCATTCCATCTTCTTATTATTTAATATTCCCCCTAAGACCCCCTTTATTCCTTTTTCCATCTTTCTCCGCTCCTTGCTTTCTTTTTGACCACTTTGCCGTTTTGGGAACTCACCTTCGCATCTTCAACTCCTTCCAGCCACTAAAACTATCCATCAGCACTTCAACGCCAACACACACCGACCATGGGCATCTGTCTGTCTCTATGTGGGGGCGGCTCGAGTGGCAATGGCGGATTAGGCCAGCCCGAGTCTCGGCTTGCCGATAATGAGAGAGAGGCTGTCACTGCCCTTCTGAGGTACCTGGACAACCGCGGCGAAGTCGATTTCTTCTCGGACGGCCCTCTTAAAGCATTAACTACTCTCGTATATTCAGATAACCTGGAGCTTCAGAAGTCTGCTGCGCTTGCGTTTGCCGAAATTACCGAGAAGTACATACGGCCGGTGTCTCGGGAAGCTTTGGAACCCATTCTGGTGCTTCTGCAGAGCTCCGATACTGAAGTTCAGCGAGCATCTGGGGCGGCCCTGGGAAATCTCGCTGTTAACAATGAAAACAAGCGCCTTGTCGTCGATATGGGCGGCCTGGACCCGCTAATTCGCCAGATGATGTCGCCAAACGTCGAAGTCCAGTGCAATGCGGTGGGCTGCATGACCAATTTGGCCACTCACGAAGATAACAAGGCCAAAATCGCCAAATCAGGTGCTCTGGCGCCACTCACAAAGCTCGCTCGTTCCCGTGATATGCGCGTACAAAGAAATGCTACTGGAGCATTGCTGAATATGACCCATTCGGATGAAAACAGAAAGGAACTGGTCAATGCCGGTGCAATTCCCGTCCTTGTCTCGTTGCTTTCGTCCACCGATGCCGATGTCCAGTATTACTGCACTACGGCTTTGTCTAATATTGCTGTTGACCTGGAAAACCGCAAGAAGCTGTCCCAGACCGAGCCCCGCTTGGTCCGCTACCTCGTCAACCTCATGGGATCGTCTTCCCCTCGAGTCCAGTGCCAGGCTGCGCTTGCTCTGCGAAATCTTGCATCCGATGTAAATTACCAGTTAGAAATCGTCCGTGCTGACGGCCTACCTCATCTACTGTCGCTTTTGCAATCTAATCATACACCGCTGGTTTTGGCCTCAGTCGCCTGTCTTCGAAACGTGTCGATACACCCTGTTAATGAAAGTGCCATTGTCGATGCTGGCTTTTTAGGACCTTTGGTTGAATTGATTGGTCGAACCGACAACGAAGAAATCCAATGCCATACAGTATCGACGCTCAGAAATCTAGCAGCATCTTCGGAAAGAAATAAGCTGGAGATACTGGAGACAGGCGCCGTGGAAAAATGCATGAAACTGATTCTCAATGTCCCACCTTCCGTACAATCGGAAATGACGGCCTGTCTCGCTGTACTGGCACTTGGGGATGTGTTGAAGGGGACAATGCTGTCGATGGGAATAGCCGATGTGCTCATTCCTTTAACTGCAAAAGTAGATAATGTCGAGGTACAAGGAAATGCTGGTGCAGCACTAGGAAACTTGTCGTCCAAGGTCGGCAATTACAGTGCTTTTGTGAATGCATGGAATGAGCCGGCTGGAGGTATCCACGGGTTCTTGGTGTCGTTTCTGAGGTCAGACGAGTCCACGTTTGAGCATATTGCCATCTGGATGATACTACAGCTGCTGGAGAGCGAGGATAACCGCCTGAAGAAGCTGTTTTTGCAGTCGGACGACATACTCATTGCAGTTAACAATCTAGCGGCTCGAAACCCGCCGCCACCTCCTGATAACCTTGGCCAGGGCCGAAGCGACATTGACGAAGTGTACACATCGCAAATGGCAGTTCCGGCATTGGCCAAACGAGTGCTGGCTCTGCTGAAATGACGGAGACAAAAGTGAATTAATAGTAATATATATATATTTGTGTTTAGGCCTAGTGCAGCAATCGACTTTTTTTATTTAGCCCGGACTGCTCGTAACTTCTGCAAGTGCAATGAACTCAGCGCCGAAATACAGCGACTGGAATCGCGCAAAACGGTCGGTGAGAATTTCGCGAGGAATGTTGATATCCACAATGTAATGGCTCGTGGTAGCCGATGCAGAAGGGTCGTCCGTGTAGACACTGGGAATGGCCGATGAAGGCAGCCCGGCCGACACGATCATTTTGGGAGGTCGCGAAATCCACGGACAGGGCACGTCGACAGCTATTATAGGCACGCGCCGGTTATGAATGCTGTTGGCCCAGTCGGTGCTCAATTGAGTCACGGGGTCGAGGTCCTCGTCGGGATCGGTCTCGATACCGCAAATGGCATCGATAATGAGATCTACAGGGCCGCCCAGGGCGTCCGGCTTGAAGTCACGGGTCCAGTTCTTGATGACGACGTTACGATTTTTCAGGAACCGGGACGCAGCAGCAGCTCGCTCGTATGCCGTTTTCGACAGCCGGCCTCCTCCGAGTATCACCACAATCGGAGGCGCATTATGGTTCGAAGCTGAGAACCGCGCAGCACCTCCCAGTGCCTGCATGACGAGATATGCCAGTCCCCGCCCGGCATTCTCGATTTGCGTATTGAGATGCGGCCTCATGAGCCCGTCCAGCTCGACTCTTTGCAACGGCGTGATCAGAGGAACAGGCTGCTTGTTGACGACGACTGCTCGGCGGCCACGTGCTGTGAGAGAAACTGAAGAGAGGCTCTTGTCCAGACGAGGCGTGCTCCTCGATGCTGGGGTATGCTCGGTAATCACCATATCCGTATTCCGGTACTTTTCATTCTTATTATAACTGTGCAGTCGAGATGCAGGATCGGCCGTATCGTGTTTACGGATCTCGTCAAAAACAGACTCCTTATCAAACATGTCGAGACTGGCCTGGAAGTCAAAGTCGCTGGACTTGATGCTGGTCAGATCACTGGCCCAGCTGCCGGAGTCGTGATCCCGGTGGTTTTTGCGCTTCGGCTTCTTGCCATAACTATCGCTGGTAAAACTGAGCTGAGACGGAGATGCCGACGATGGTGTAGTGACCGAGGACGACTCGGTGGTGCTGTTGCTTACGGGAGCTGGCAGCACTTGGATATCAGCGATTTGATTGCCTCGAATGGTAAACGCCGGCAACTTGCTATTGGATTGTACGAAAAACACATCTACGAGTGACAACTCGCCATTTTCTACTCGATTGACTGTGCCTCGAAGAGACGAGCCATCGGACAGTTTGGCGGCGACCAGTCGGCCTACAAACTGGTTGGACATGGAAGATGGTAGGATGAGCAACAGCCTTACGGATCATTTAAGAGGAAGGCCAGTTGGCAAGAAGGAGGAAAAAGGCAAACTAGAGATAATGTGATTGCTAATTAATAGGATATTAGTAAGAAATGGCATTGAGTAGTTAATGCTATATAATAATTAGTCAGATAATAATTAGCGAGGCATTTCTGTGAAACATTCTGACGGCTGGCATAACTGTACCAACTGCAGATCAATGACTAACTCCTCAGTAAACAACTCCTCAGTAAATAACTCCTCAGTCATCCATATCCCTGGATAACATAATTATAATCATATTATTAACCAACGAATGAAAAAATATCTATGCAATATCGTACTATAAATAACAAAGAAAGTCACGTGCCACACACCAAATCAGGTATATCGCAGCTTATCTATATCGAAATCTGGCCATGTCCATGCTTGGCCCATTTTTTAGAGTATCCTAAGTACAGAACAAGTCCCAGTACAATGCTCCAGTCCGGCTCCGTGAGCTCTTGGTACAGGTATATCCAGCCAACCGTGTCCTTGTTGTGGTCGTCCTCCTCATCGGAGCTCTCAACTCGGTCTGTACCCTTGATTTTCGATTCCAACACCGTCTTATATCCATGGCGTGCATTCATCATTGCTAATGTAGCTGTATCATTGTATAGGTAAACTTTATGAGAATATCCGCGGCTCGACACGCGGCAGGGTCCAATACTTAGTGTGATATTATAAATAGGATAATCAGCCGATTCCACTTCTGCCGAGCTCTTTAATAATGGAAGAACCAATATAGTCTCCTGGCCCTTCGTGACAGTAATTCTCTCCGGAAAAATCACCACGGTTTGGTCAATAGGCATCTGGTACTTGATAGTCTCTAAGTCCGAGTCCACATCCACATAATAGCTGGGCCCCACGCGACTTTCAATATGAGCCGAGTCCGGATTCGTCGTCATGTACAAATCCTTGGAATATTTCATAACGTGGTATTTCCATTGTGCACTAGATTCGACGGGCTTCCTGCGCACTGAATGCGTTCGTTTGCCAGCCTTATTCGGCAACACCAGCGAGTCAGCAAACGTGTCATCAGGGCCTGATTCCGTGATCTTTGGAAGCACCGGCGCCGATCCTACAGGTTTCCGTGGGACGCTGGGCTCGAGGTTCTCGTGGAAACGGCCCGTGATCATTTCCCGATTCTATAAATAATGAGATGGATGGTGAGATAAACAAAATAACTTCACAAATATATACGCAAGCTTTGTGTCAGTGGCGTGGCTGTGTAAACCTTAAAATATCTTGAAATAGACAAAAATACATGTATCCGGGAAAGAATATACAAACTAAATAGAGAAATATGTTGGGATGAGCCGTGTATTTGATCATTGGCATTACTATGATCTTGGCACATCTTATCACTCATCGTCCATACCGTAATCCTTATCTTAGGCACGTGCCCGAAGAGCTTATCACTTCAATGTCCGTGGAGTCAATGCTCACATTGGCCTTGGCGGGTGCAAACGAGATGGTCAGATCGTCCTGATTGAACACTACATAGAGCTGGCGTAGAAGCGCCATGCCGACCTGGACCTCGTTGTCGGAGCGGAACGACGTCACAAGAAGGTCGCACTGGTTTGAGTGCTTCTGGGGCACTATCAAATTATCAACAGCAACCTCGTACGACACATCGGAGCCCGAGTCGGTCTCATTAGTAAATGTATACTTGAGGGTATGCCCATTACCGGCCGAACAGTCGCATTCGTACAGCGCAGTGTCCTTATTATAGGTAGCGTTGAGAATGCCCACCAGAGTCTCCAACGAGCCAGTCGGCAGAGCCAGCGGATAAAACCCAGTATCGACAAATGCAGCAGACGAATTAGCAATTATCGACGTCATCTGACTGTTTCCATTGCCATCTGTGCTTGAAAGTTGCAGGCTTTTCAGTTCAACTGCATACTCAATAGGCGTCGAGGAACCGCTCGAAGGCGGAATTACCATCGGAAACGTACTCAGTACACCTTCATCTGAAATTTTGGCATAGTCAATTCCACCAAAAGTCAAGCTTCCATTGGTGGCGTATAAATCGTTCATATAAAGCCCGAACGCCCGACTGTAGATCATGTTGTCCTTCTTGAGTGACGAAAGTATCCCTGGATACGACCACTTGGGTTCCGTCAGATACATGGATGATTCATACGCATCGAATCCCAGTCCTAGATACGATTGATACTCAGCGGACGAGGTAGCGTATCCCAGGGTCATATTTGCAATGGAGGCAGCCAGCTGGTCTCCGTCCAGAAACCCCACAGTATCAGCAACATACGAGCCGGTATTGGAGTCTCCCAGATAATAAGTAGCATTGAATGGTTTACCGAGATCCTTGTAACTGCTGGAAAGGTTGGGATTGTATGCAGTGCCGAAGGCGCAATTCTGTGGAGACGCCAGGCAGAGCGCACTATCAGAAGCGATGAGCCAAGTATCGCTTGATCCCGTATCCACCTCGAGGGAAATATACTGGCCAGGTGTGCCTACTTGTACATTAGCGGCCATTACATAAAACTCATTACTCAAACCAATGTTTATATATCCTTGGGTTGCAGGAGCAGCGGCAGCCCAAGATAGCAGTGTCCACCCAAGGCAGATTTCAACGGGCAGCATGTTGACAACAACAGCACCTCAGAACCACGCCTTTTATATTCAAAAATGAGACGACTCTGTTTCATGTTCCTCAGAAATCACAGCAATATTCTTGCCGTCGCTATGCTCTGAATCAATGTCCGTCACTGTCCTGTCTCTTTTCAAGATTTTCTTCATTGTTGGTGTTGCAGCCAAGTAAACCACAAAAAGCCGAATTAGGAGACAAATAGCCCCAAATATAAGTCCGCCCACAGGCGCTGCAACAAATGCACCAAAAGCGCTCCAATCGGAAACATACAGACCCTCTTCGAGAAGAATGAGCTGGCCACCTTGTGCGGCGCTGTCGTAATATATAGCCCCAAATATAAACACACTCAGGATACCCCCAAGCCCGCTCACCACCACTTCCCAACCGGTGATAAACCAGAAGTATTTTTCCGAGAGCCCCAAAAACAGCACCGGCACTACTGCGGCCGAAATAAGATCCGAAATGAGGTAAATCTCCAGCACATTGGGTGCTTTGAGTGCTACAACCACTGAGGGGGCCATGAGCAAAACCACGATACCTCGGACATAAATGAGCGGCAGCTTGTTTCTGAACAAATCATTGGACAATGAGCTGGCCATTGCACTTTGTAGAGAATCGAAGGCGGCGGTTGAAAGCGAGACTGTGAATATCAGTACGAAACAAATGACCCAGCCGGGCATATCTACGAGAAGCTCGAACAGAGTCATTGACCCATCGTCATCTCCGGGGTTCAGCGGATTGAATTTGCCAGACCATACAGCTAGCATTCCAGATAATCCAATGACGACAAGGAAGATGAAAATGACCACAGTGGCGATGCCACAGCCAATGAAGAGATCTTTGTTCGATCTTGAGGCAAAGGTACGCAGCCAAAAGCCGCTCAAAAAGCAGTCGTTTGTAGCAATGGCTACAGGTAAAATGTAAATAAGCTGATATCCAACCAGGCTGCCCTTAAGCAAACCAGTAGAGTCGATGAGGCTCTTGTCAATGTGAACCTGAGTGCCAAAAGTGATCAAGCACACAATGAGCAGCAGAAACACACTCATACCCTGTATTTTGTCAGTAAAAAAAGACGTGTGGAATCCTCCCCAGGCAGTGTATATGGTAGTGACAGCGCATTCAATGATCAGGCAGGGCAGCGCATCGAGACCAGTCATGGAATTGATGGCCAGTTGCACAGCACTGAGTTCCGCAACCATGTACAGGAACATGGTAAGTACCGTAAACACACTCAAATAGAGGCACGGAATCAGCCCGTAGCGTTCACGCACCCATTCAGTGAGAACAAAGCCGTCAGGACAGCGTTTTCGAATGGCAGGGCCAACAAAGGCGAAGAGCATGATAGGCAGAGCGGAGCTGAGCCCGTACACAATGAGACCCTGTACACCATAGAGAGCAGCAATCTGGGGATAAGTAGTGAGGATTCCAGCGCCAAGTCCTGCGCCTGGTTAGCATTGTTTTTTCTCACGCAAGTATTACCTTGGTCGAGTTCGGCGGTATGATCTCAGCCAGGCTACCAGGAACCAAAGCCGGTAGAGTTTCTGTTCACTCGACCGGTGTTAGTCCCTGGAGCCTAGCACCCGCAAAAGAATGCTTACCAGAAGCTACAAAGTTAAACGCTAGTGGAATGGCCGGTTGCGTGCCATTGCCGGCCAGAAATTGGCCCTTGTTGCGAAAGGCATAGGCGACTGCAAGACCAAACACTCTGGAAAAGTCAGCAGATCAGCTGCAGATCAATGAGATATATACCTACAGCCAGAATCCATATGTTAGATAGATGACAGCGTTCGAAGCTTGGAATGACGGATATCCCATGGTGTGTGGTTTGTTGGAGGAAAAGTCGTACCAGGCGAGCCTTTATATATGTTGACTAAATTGTTGAGATTAAGTTAGGGTTAGTGAAAAGAAGGAAAAGTGCGTGATTTCGACATCTTATGGGCCATTCTTAATAAATGCATGGTGTGTTTATTTTCAAATCCTTGCTTATGTATAGATATATTTTTCTTCTGCTCTCTAATGTTTTCCTGTATCTATGCTTTGTTCTATGCGAGTGCAAGATTTGATCCAGCTTATTTGGTGAAGCACACCATCAAATTGGGGATGATGCAGATACTTTGGAGCATGGAAAAGGGATGAATAAATGAGAATGATAGCGTAGTGAGACAATATATAGATATAATTCAATTTAATGGTAGATCGGTAAAGGTTTATTTCTAGGTGTGTAGCTGCGTTCGTCAAACTACGGCATTATCACTCGAACCGTACTGCTTAATAACCTATGTAAACCTATACGACCTACATGATACCACGAAAATACATACATACATACATGAAATGCATACATGCAAGGTTTCTCTGAAAATATCCCAACAAGAGAACTCTTATTCCAAGTAGTCTGTCTAATCTGACAGATCAACTCACGTGACCAATTTCATGCTCTTCTATCACCACTCGTCTCTTCCCCAGATCATTTCTACGCCAAATGGCGAAAATCGCTCTTGTCGTAGACACAAATTTTGTCATCAGTAATAAGAATTTGCTAGATCAAATCAAGATCGAAGGCCACCAATGGGGTGTTGTCACTGTGCTTCCGTTTGCCTTAATACAAGAACTCGACGGTCTCAAGAAGCCGTTTACTACCAATGTTGACAATGCACAGAAGCAAATTCGTGCTGCAATAAGCTGGGTTTATGATCAGCTGGCCAATGTCAGTCCAGATGTACGGGGACAAAGACTTACTGAAGTTTGTACGCCTGATTTGAAAGGCGACGATGCTATTCTCGACTGCTGCCGGTTCTTCCAAACCGTGCGCCATGCATTTACTGTGCTTCTGAGCAATGACAAGAATCTGTGCAACAAGGCAATTATACACGACATACCTACTGTCACGGCCACGGGGACAATGACGGCGGCTGATGTCATCAGTACGGTGGTGAAGTATGCCCATGATAATCTCACCGACACACAAATGGCAGAGTCCGCAATGGATTATGATTCGGAAAACGTTCTTTCTAGGTCGTTTTCAGATGGCATGGACGTGGATATGGATTCTGGTGAGTATAAGGAGCCCGAAGACTCAATACCTATAGATCAACAGGTCCCGGTATCACCTTTATCAGAACCGCCAGAACTACAGTCATCACTTATTAGCATACATAAGCATAATAGCTCTTCTGGTATGCCTTGGAGAGCTTCACCAAAGACAGATTTGCCTGCATCACCTGCTGTTCCGGCATCAAACTCATCAGCATCCCCATTTCACACACCTATGACTGCGGAAGAAATGCAAGCATCTCTTCTTTCGCACATATGTGCTGTTATAGAAGAACGACTGCATAAATATTATTCAGAGGATGAGCTTCATGTCCTGTACAAGAAGCCCACAAATTTTGTAGAGCTATACAGAGTGCTGAACCAATTCCGCATGGTGGCCTTCTCGGGTCTTCTTTCTAAAGATATGATTTCGTCAATGAAAATGCATGAAAAATATAGAGGAAAAGGCAAAGATTTTGCCAATACTTGGAGTGCGGTCTATGAGAAACTAGCATCTAAGCCAGAAACGTCTCTAATTCAACAGTGGGTTCACGGTGATACTTAGCTATAAGATGTTAGATCTTCATTAATTCCTACTCATAATTTCAATAAATATATCCCTGCTCATCGCTTTCTCTTTCTATTAACAAATCACTGATCACCTTCAGGCTGGTACGCTTGAAGTGCATCTTTATACTTTCTAGCTGCATATTTCGACGGTCCGCCCACCATTTGTAGAAGCCCGTGTATATGATAATCCTTCTGAACTAAAAGCTGCTCGAGGTGCGATATCTTCAGATCCTTATTACTGCTGTTTTGCATTATTTCTTTAGCTAGTTCTCGAAAGAATGAGAGCTGTGACGCACCAGCAAGCCTTTTCAGATCAAAATCCCATACAACAATGCCCTCTTCATCAGCTACATGCAATGCTATTTCATTACGATCACTGAGTTCTTTTATTGCGCCAAGCTGTGCCGGAAGATGCGAATTAATCTCCTCATAGTATTCAATGAGGTCTTCCTGTCGATCAATTTCCACCGGACTGGCATTGGCAATCATCTGTTTCGCATCTTCAACACTAACAGACTGCTGCCAAACGTCTGTATAATCTGTCAATGTCAAGCTGAAACCCACGATATCGTTTTGCGACCTGTTTACGTCAAAGCTGTAATAAACGCGGCCCGTTGCGATATCTATAGAATGATACATGGGATGTTACTATGGCAACTTGAAATTTGGACAGTCTTGGAACATGAAATGTAAAGGATTTATGCTGCTAAGTTGATCTATGGAGAACAGGTTCGAAAGGCACTCTGAATTGAACGTAGGGAGATAATTTATGGGAAAGTCATAGAGAATATACGGATTGCTGTTGTTCAATTTCAGTGTATATGTATATCAATGACTCTTATTCCATGAACCAGAAGTACTCAAGCTCTGCATTGTAAACATAGCTGGTATATTTACTTTTCAGATATTCCTTCAATTCGTATACATTCCCGATATTGCATTTGTCATATCATTTGTATTCACCGGGCCGTGCTGACATTACCCGAATAGGAAGCTATTCCTGAACCCCATGTCAATATAAATATATGCCATATCCCCATAACAAGATATCATTGAACTTGTGTAAACACAGCCCGGTTACGTTGCTAGTAATACTACAATAATTATTTCAAAATAACCAGTTCTTTGTACTTCTAAGACCGCCAAGCGTTACATGGTGGCCAAGCCTAAGATGCTGTGAGACAACCCCGCAATACCATGAAAATCTAAAATCTAAAACAACAACAGGGAGGCATTTCGTTGCAGCAAAAACTGCCTGAGCAGCGAGCCTAAAGAGTTCATGACGTAACCGAAGCAAGCAGAACTCGATTCGTACGATCTGCATACTCGGCGATACCCTTGGTCAACCTAACCCATGGCTGTGCCTGTCTTTTATTTTTTTCTCCGCACTGCTTCTTGCAAAAGTAAATAAGGGCCTCGCATAATGTTTGGCAAAGCGATCATACAAGTTATGGCCAAGCAATGAGCATTGCTGTAAAATTATGCACTCTGTTTATTATGCACGGCAGCCTTCTTTATATGTGGACAAATCGGGCCTCTCTCCAAGTTGCACTGCGAATGTCGTATTAACAAAATGCACAGGCGGATATTAGCAACGCCCGGAGTTTTATCTACAGTGAACCTGTTGCTGATTTGGGTTGCTTTACTGCTAGCAGGTGCTCAGGCAGCAAGCCCCTCGTCCAGAATATGCAAATGGAATAACCCCGACCACAAATGGACTCCATACACCGGGTATCGAATATTCGAAGAATACGAGCTATCTACTTTCGACCCTTCGGACGTGTTTGATATATGGCTGGATCACCAGAGAAACCAGGCCAAAAGTCAAAACACCCCATCAGGCTATCTCATTGTTCGCTGCACGTTTGGTGAGTTGGCCGAATATGGTTACATTAGCGGGGTAGCAGGTGAGCATTGTTTGCAAGCTAATCCGAGCCGGCCCCAACATTTTGCACAATATTGTGTTCAGGTTTCAGCGTCCCGATCAGCTATTACTACGTTTTGGCCCTTGTCCTGGACACTGCAAATCATTAACTCAACAAAGAATACCGACAGTATGATGCCAGCCACCATGCCACTTTTGCGATCATCGGCTCTTCACCGAGTTCCGCTCGTCGACTGGACATCCAGCAAGTTCAAGGTGTTCCCCACAAACGGTGTCTCACTCCATGTGCCTCTATTGTCTACCCCGGGTATTCTAAACCGGAGGTATCCTCATTCCGTCGATTATGCAACCCGGTGATGAGCAGCCCCTCCCCCGCCGGAACAAAAGCAGCCGCCATCACCCCACCGCCACAAAGAGCTCGAAATGGTGCTACAATGCTGAATTAATCCGAAAATATCGGCAGTCTTTTTTTCAGCTTCAGTTATGGCTATACCGTTGTCTTTCGATGGGTCGTATTATCATTCGCTTGCACAGTCTGGGGGGTCACAGGGCCCCTTGCCAAGACTTTCTTTTTTGTCTTGTAACATATTTTCTGTGGGGGGTTACTGAAAACGTTATTGCCATTAATTACTTTTGATACAAGATTTGTTTTACATCTACTAGTAAAGCAACGCACTTCATCTAAAGCAACAAGCTTCAGGTAATATGCCAATAGAATCTAAACAAGCAGATTATCCCTTCAACGCTATTTTCCCCGTCGGAGATGTCCGGCTGCCACTGTAAGGTGATGCTCGGCAACCTCTCGCCAGGTCCAAAACTGTTCTTTATTTTTCCGATCATGTCCCAATTCTGTTGCCGCTGACTCCGGATTGGTCAGCTGGCATCCGTAAATAGAAATTTTGCAGCTGGGGAAAGTGGGGTGGTATGCAGCCGAAAAAGCAATGTGTCCCGTGAGAGATGAAAACCTTTTCATATATAAAGGAGCAGGATGTCCCCGTAAAATACGGTTCTCATAATTTGCCGTACTATTTCCTTTGAACTCTAATAATGTATCGAGTTTACAATGCTTACTTCATCGCCTTCATAGCCACCATTGGTGCTATGCTCTTCGGTTTTGATATCTCTTCAGTATCAGCCTTCGTTAATGAACCCCATTATAGAAACTGGTTTGACAAAGATACTCTTGATTCCACTGTACAGGGTGGAATCACCGCTGCTATGGCCGGTGGCTCATTTTTAGGTTCTCTATTTTCCGGTTATTTCTCAGATAAGTACGGCCGAAAACTCGTCATCCAGGCTGCGGCTTTCATCTGGATGGTTGGTGCTGCAATCCAGTGCTCTGTTCGTTATCACAGCCGAGCTCAGCTGATTGTTGGCCGTCTTATTTCTGGTATCGGTG
Source organism: Casaregolazyma lundiana (assembly GCA_030563415.1). Classification (NCBI taxonomy): domain Eukaryota; kingdom Fungi; phylum Ascomycota; class Dipodascomycetes; order Dipodascales; family Trichomonascaceae; genus Casaregolazyma; species Casaregolazyma lundiana. Next base: position 151,127 of record JAJMJF010000015.1, on the reverse strand, counting down.
TAGGTCTGTCGTCGTCTCAGGTGCCTGTGTTTATTGCTGAGATTTCGCCAAAGACTATTCGTGGTCGTTTGGTAGGAATGTTCCAATGGGCTGTTACCTGGGGTATTATGATTATGTTTTACATTTCCTACGGTTGCAGCAAGATCAACAGCCCATCCGCTGGTTTCCGAACTGCTTGGGGTCTTCAGATGGTTCCCGGTCTCGTCTTATTTTTGGGTGTCTTCGTTTTGCCTGAGTCGCCTCGATGGCTCGCTAACCAAGACCGATGGGAAGAAGCCATTGAAATCATTTCCAAGGTCAATGCCAAGGGTGATGTGAATGATCCTAGTGTGTTGATTGAAGTGGAGGAAATCAAAGAAGTTGTTCGAATTGATCGTGAAGCGCAGGCTACCAAGTTGGCAGATCTGTTCAAGAAAGATTCACTCAACCGAACCATGGTTGGTATCTGGGGCCAGATCTGGCAGCAGCTTACTGGTATGAATGTCATCATGTATTACACTACCACTATTTTCTCAATGGCTGGATACAACGGCGATTCTAATCTTGTCGCCTCTTCCATCCAGTATGTCGTTAATGTCGTGATGACTGTTCCTGCACTTCTGTTCATCGACAAGTGGGGTCGACGACCACTTTTGATGACTGGATGCGTCTTCATGATCACATGGCAATTTGCGGTGGCCGGTCTATTGGCTACTTATGGACATCATGTGCCAGAGGTCGATGGCAACACCAATATCAGACTGCTGATCGACAACAAATCTGCCGCCAAGGCGACGATTGCATGCTCTTATCTGTTTGTTGCATCGTTTGCACCTACCTGGGGACCGGGAATGTGGATTTACTGCTCTGAGATTTTCCCTCTGCGACAGCGAGCTCTTGCTAACGGTATTACAGCTGCAGCAAACTGGATTTTCAACTTCGCTATTGGCATGTACACTCCAGTCTCTTTCACCAACATTACATGGAAGACGTACATTATTTACGGTGTATTCTGTGTTGCTATGCTCATCCATGTGTTTTTGGCATTCCCTGAGACCAAGGGCAAGACTCTGGAAGAAATTGAGCAGATCTGGGCTGCTAATATTCCTGCCTGGAGAACTGCTTCGTTCGTTGCAGTCCAGCCTGATATTGAGGATATCAAGCAGGCTGGTGGTGGCAGAGCGCCTTCTCTCGAAGACAAGTATGTCGAGCCTGAACACGCGGAAACTCACCCTGATGCAGCTGCTACCAAGGAGACGACTGAGAATTCTCAGCCTCAGGTTTGAAGCGTGATGTTTAACGGTTCGCTTGTTTGTTAACGTGGTGTTTTAACAGTTCGTTTGCTTGTTAATAGATGATGGTTTATATTGAATGAATTGTAGTTTTATGTGATATATCAGTTGTTTTGTGCTTGCTAATGTACTGATACGACATGGCTATTGTTATCTAGAGATGAGATATGCTTACTTTTATCTACAGATGCAATAACTTGTGTATCTGACATCTCATTATCATGAAACCGACGTATGCTTATGTTTATTGCCGGATGAAAACACGAAACTAGTTAAACGAATCAGATAATCCAAACAAAATTAGTTTACCATGTTTCCCAATTCATATTATTCCTCATCCTTTTCTCAAACTTATCTATCTTGCTTTTCTCAAATCTCTTCCATTCTCATCGTCAACTTCCCACCACCGCATTCACAGCTCCGCATCCAATGAATTCATATATAAAACTAGAAAACTCCAAGCAACAACTGACATCTCATCTACAGGAACTGCTGGATACACAATGGGATTGTTTAGTAACATCGCAAGGGTCGCAGTTGGAATATACGCGACATGAAATAATGCATGCCATGTCACAGATGGCCTTCAAAGTGTTTGAACCTCAGAAACAGCTTCTTCAGGAAGATATTGCTAGAGATGAGCAAAGTCTGAACACGGGAATAGAGCGGCGGCAGCGTATTTTAGAAATGCAAAAGCGTATTGACGAGGTTTCGAAGGAGGATCGCAAAGAAATGGAAGACATAAGCAATAAGATAGCCGGCACGGATAGCAAGATCGAAGAGCTCGAAAAACAGCTTGAAGCATTACGTGAGCATAAAAAGCAGCTACAAAGCGATCAAGATGCTGTGCAGGGCCGAATATTATCAAAAATTGAAGTTTACCAGAAAGATTTGGGCATTTTAGAGAACCAGGTTGGTCATGAGGAACCACAAGATTCAATACAAAGTCGCATATCAAGCACCAAAGAATCATTGGCAGCGGCAGACAAGGAGATAGAAGCTCTCAGACAAGGCATATTGTTATGGACAAAAGTTGTGACGCTCGTGCAGACGTTGGAATCGGCCATGAGGAATGCTCAGTCGGCAGAAGAGCTTCTTGATCTTTTAACAAATGCACAAACCAATCTCGCGGACCATGTGACAACGGCTACTGACAGTAACTGGTCACTTCTATCGGTTGCTATTTCGCACGAATTACAGGCAGTTTCGCAGGGAATCGATATTGTCAAAAGGCATAGTAAGAATGAGCAAAGTCATGGGAAATAGACCGACGAGCGACATAGCATCCCGCGAGATAATGGCTAACGAGAACAATCAAGCAAAGTATCGGCTCTCGACAAGTTCACGGGAAATCGCTACGCAAAGCTTTTGTTACGGCTGAAAACCAAAACAGCCATGTCAAATATCACAATACATAGACGGCATTAAACTATAAATATGATGCATAATAACACATAATAAATATCTCGTTTGCCTCCGCTCATCAACTAGACGAGCTTCGCACACCGAGAACTGGAGGAAACCCGAGAGACTTTATCTTCATGTCTTCATCGCCAGCATTTCCGTTGGAATCAGATGAAGTCGCTGCAGGTTTCTCTGCCGACATATTGTCATCTTTCGACAAGTATGGCGGCGGTTTCGGAGATGGTACAGTGTTGAAACGCAGTAAATGATTCGGAATGGCACCGGCAGTCATTTTTGCGTTTCGATTTGTCGAAGTAGCTGACCCTTCAACATTACTATCGGGCCGCGATGATCCTTCTGCTAGGAAATCGATCATAGTTTTGAGTATTGACGGATCTTTAACCAGTGAGTTGACGGCTTCGTTCAAATCCAGCTGGCCAGACTGGTTCAAAGTCTCGAGAGCAGCGCTAATATCTGCCTCAGCTGATCCCGTCTGAATGCTGCGGGTGTAGTTCTGGGCGTTTCTATCTCGCTGCAACCTCTTTTCTTTTCTCTTGTGGAACTCTTCCTCGATCCATGCCGATCTCTCGGGCGACTCATGCGGGCCAAACTTCTGCGTAGCGCGTCGGTGTAGCCTTGCTCTTAGGTCGTTGTCTTTATTCCTGTCGGAATTGATTCCGCGCCACTTCTTCTTGCGGAGACGGTTTTCTATGCGAATGCGTTCTCGCTCTTCAGGAGTCAACTCCTGGTTGGGATCTCTGCGCCGTCTTTTTCTGTCAGTAGAGGCGCCGGATATGCTCAGCTCTTCCTGAGAAGAGTCTGCTGGGACGTCGCCCGACTTGCCTAGTGCCTGCAAAACGGCCTGCACCGCGTCCATTGTGTCGCTGTTGAACGTGTCGTCATGCGACCCATTCTCAGTGCTGCTGTCTTTGGAAGAACCCACCGATGTGTCGGTATCTGCAGAATTTGGCCGCAAACTGGCAGCGGCAGCCGCTACTGCAGCGGCTGCTTTTCCACCCGCGCCCATTCTATTTGCCATAATCATCAGGCGGCTTCCGGTATCGGGCCGTTGCTGCAGCCGGTACTTGGTAATCATAGGGTCGGTGACCTTGTCCGAAGACGACGGACGCATTTTCATTCTGCTTCGGCTCAGCGCCAGAGTCTCAGCAATGGACAGTTCCTTCGCAGGCTGTTGCAGTTCGGGAGCGACAGGAGGCTCCGGTGTATGCTCGTGTTCAGGCATCTGGTGGGCGTTTTCTGGCACCTGCTGAGTGTTTTCGCTGCCGATAACCGCCTGAAGCTGTTCGAGAAGCTCGCGATTGGCCTCGAAATCGTCGCCAGAGGCATTGGAGACTTGGGGAGGCTGCTCGTCCTCGTGCTCCAGCACCATGGACAGGGCGTTCTTTATGATATCATTGAGATTGCCATTATCAAGGTCGTTGAATTCGTCCATCGTCGTAGACGGAAGCAGCAGATGGCTAAATGAAGAGATAAACGGCGACGAAGAAAGGTATTTATGTGCAGATGAAAACGGTAAGGCTGGAGATAAATTTTGTGTGCAGCCGGGTAACTGGCGTCGGGCTACCAAAAATTAGCTTGATTGCAGTATTGAACTGGAAAAGCAAAATAGGGCTCCTCGGGCCTTTCAAAAGTGAAATGGCCGGATATGCATCTATTGTTGGAGAATAGAAGGCGACTGAAAACAAGAATGGCCTCTGTCTGTACTATTTTACTTGTTAAAACTGTTAGTTTAAGAGAACTTGATTTTAGAAGTCTATTATACGGTATCCAAAGTAATACAGAAAGAACTACAATTACAACAAAGCAAACAGCGGCATTAAAATGGATAGAAGAGACAAGGAAATTCTAGACGAATCCGCCGCGACTGCTGTAGTATTGCCAAGTCCTGGACCACCAGTAGATATTGGAACAACTGACGAAGAATTGCCAGTAGAAAGTTCAGACACCGAAGACCCACTTTCGGCGGTAGTCCCAGGCGTCGCGGTTGTACCGGGCAATGAAGGAGAAACAGTAGACTTGTTACCGGTCGGCAATGGACAATAGGTAACAAATGTCGTAGTGCCTTCAGTAACCGTAGTGACTCCAGTTGCAACAGGGTGTGGAGTACAGCCATTTTCTCCACATGAAGTTATAGTGATTATCGAAGTTTCAATCTCTGTAGCAACAGACTGTGGGGTACAGCCATTCTCCCCACATGAAGTTATAGTAATAACAGACGTCTGGACGTCTGTAGCCGTCGACAATGATGAACGCCCGGTGATGGAATTTGGCTTAGTACTTGAAGTACTTGAGTTTGCAACAGCAGCGGTCGACGAAGGAGAGAACGCAGTACTTGAAGTTGCATAAGAACTGTGGTTCCCCGTCACTGTACTGCTACTGGTCGCAGTGCTTGAACTTCCAAAAGAACCGCTCGTCACTGTCGTTCCATTAATTTCAGTAACAATAATTTCACCTGTAGTAACACTACCTCCTGTAGTATAAGTACCCGTAGTAGTAAATACTCCAGTTGTATCAGTAGTAATAGTCACTATGGGAGTGACCTTTCCATTGCTGACACCTACGTGCTCGACACCGTCCGGGTCAACTAAGGTGAAATTATTCAGGTAGCCAGTGTATCCGACGCTAGGAAAACCAGGAAGCCTCTCTACAGCGTTCAGAATAATCAATGGATAGTAAGAGCCTGCAGTAAGAGCTACTTTATGTTCAAGAGTACCATTGAACTCCGAGCCGTTGGTACCATCTGGAGGAGTGCCAGAGTAACATAAGCGTTCCCCATTGGCAATAGATGTTCCATTGATTGGTCCATAGTAGAAGGACCAGTCTTTTGACAAAGAAACATGATCGTCAGAATTGCAGCTGAAAGCAGCATCGCTCCCGATATTGAAAGCAAAACTACTAAAATCTGGACTGACATGCTTGAACGTATAGTTACCGGTCTTACTAGCATAAAAATAGCTTGTCAGTTTAAGGCCGAAGCGGGTGGCGTTCACGTCATAACCAAATAGCGGTTGCATAATCGGCGTCGGTACTCTTCCTGTCTCATTCAATTCGTAATTTATATTTTGAACCCCCTCAACCGTATGCACACTCTTGGAATCACTCCAGTTGAAATTATTATAGAAGTTTTCAACAACCTCGGAACAAATGTTGTAACCACTAGAATTAAATGCAGTTTCGTAGATCCTAGCAACCCATCCTTGTGCTTGCGCTCCCTGCGGGGCAGGACAAGACCCGGGTTCAGCACTCACCAGGGTTCCAAATAGTATCGCACCAACAATATATCCAACTAGAAAAAGCATTTGTGTTGTACACGTAAATTGCGGCAGAAACGATATATATATATATGTATATACAACATGGCGCCGCCAAGTGTGCGGCATCGTTGCCTAAGCGTGATCGCTGGTATAAGACCAACAGAGATTGTGACGTTTTACGCTCCAGTCCGTCACAAACTTTACAAAGATGCAAGAAGCGCCATTCAGTCGAGCAGATAAATACTTGTATATCATAGATGATATATAAGGCATACGTATGCCCATAATCTACCTCGCAGGTTTGCACTATTTACTCCTTATTTTATTTCCTACTTCAAGCACTAGATCTGCAAGCGTATTCCCATTGTGGTGCTGAAGAGGCAGGCGTTTTCCAGATCCAGCACTAGAATAATGCAGGCGTTTTCCAGATCCAGCACTAGAATAATGCAGGCGTTTTCCCTTTGGAAATTGACGTCGTAAGATGTCACAAAATCTAGTGAAGTACCGCAGTTTTTGTTGAAATCGTAACAGTCTATCTATGCTTATTCGCCGTCGAGCTTTCTATCAGAAACTCTCCAAATCCGGCTTGATAGAAATCATACGAGCTAGTAGCTATCGACTGAATTTTGTGAACATCCAGTACGAAATGGGCCCCTGAAACGGCCCCTGAAACGGCCCCGAAAAACTCCTGTGGTCCAGTGGCTCAATGAAAAGGGGTTTTCAGGCACGTGACAGCATCGGTTATGAATATCAACAGTGAGAATTATAGGCCCTAAGTGTAGTATGTATAATCCAAATAATGTAATGTAAGTTAAAGGTATATAGCTATAGATGATGATATATTTATATTCCAGTATTGTTATGGTTTCGCCAAGTATTGTAGTTGTCTCCGATTTATTGTTGGGCTGATGAAACATGGGCTTCGTGGGCTGTGTGGTCTGATTGCACAACGGTAGAGCATAGATCAAAATAAGGATGAGCTGGATGAAGAGTGAAAGTAACCCAACAGTTCAGATGTCCAGGTTTTCAGAGGCATCACAGAGTTCTTGCATAGCGATGGTATATATGGAAACCGTTAGCAGCTCTGAGTCGATAGAGTAAGAGAGAAGACTTTATTGGATAGATAGACTGGTGTTGATCCTGCGTAGGAAATAGAAAATTGAAACAGCATAAAAAAATACATTGTAGAACATTGGAACTTAATGAGTTTCTGCAAGTTACCAATTGTCGTGCCCTTCGTGTATCATCCTCACATAAAATTTTCTGGAGTTTGGACTCCTTAGATAAACGTCCGTCAGTCGTCGCAGGCATGTGCAACAGATGTGTGAAGACTGAGATCAGGGTGAATAAGAATTAATTGATGTATTGTAGAGATAAATTGTGTACGACCGATACCGGTATCCATGCGTTAAATTAACAGATTATTCCAGCCCACACCGCCCTATTCATCTTCTTTATGGAATTCTATAGATAAATATCGAGGTCCGTCCGGCTGCAGTAACGTGTATCGCAGCGGCTGGTCGCATGTGACATTGGTGACGTCTAGCGTGAAGCCCGGAAGCAGAATAGCCCGCTGTTTGTCGCTAACCGCCAGATATTCTGTGGAGAAGACCAGAAAGTACACCTTGCCGGGCTCAAACGTGAACTGGGACCGAGAATCCTCGTTCATGTACTTCTTGCGTCTTTCCGCAGCAGTGGGCTCATCTAAACATATCCATTCGTCATCGTTCTTGACGAACAGTTGTGTGAAGCTGGTAAGCGCCCGCCCATACAGGTACGGCTGGTCCGCATAGACATCGCCGTCAACGGACGGGTCCACGAGACGTTTGAAGAGCGCCAGCGCCCAGGAGAAGCCGTACGGCAGGACGTCCCTGACGGGGCGGTCAAAGTCGTTGCCGAATAGCAGACTGTTGCCGTTGATGGACTCTTTAAATGTGATTCGGATGGCCATATTGAGACCCTTTCCCGGTTGGGCAATCAAAGGATCATCTTTGAAATTTCCGATATTCCCGAGCTGAACCGACACGTCGGCATGCTGGCCGGCAGCCGAAGCCGTCTGGTCGACAAACTGTACCTTGTTTCCATCTGTTATTAAATATGTCTTGAGCGTCATGCCGAGGTTTGTTCTTGGAAACCTTGCTGTCGTCTAGTTATATTTCCGCTTGGTTCCATGTGGGGGAGCAATTTGCTATAAAAGGGCTAGCCTCACCCAACAAGTTAACTTCAGACCAAATTAGTCAACCATTACAAACAATCAGGAAAATGAGCAATTCGCTAGAATCTCTAAAGGCTACCGGTACGGTCATTGTCACCGATACCGGTGAGTTTGAATCCATTGCTAAATACAAGCCTCAGGATGCTACGACGAACCCGTCGCTCATTCTTGCCGCTTCCAACAAGGCCGAGTATGCTGCGCTCATTGACGATGCTGTTGCCGACGTCAAGAAGAAGTATTCAGGCAAACCTGCACATGAACTTGCGTCACTAGCGCTCGACGGCCTGTTGGTCGAGTTTGGTGCCAAAATCCTCGATATTGTGCCTGGCCGGGTGTCCACAGAGGTCGATGCTCGTTTGTCGTTTGACAAGGAAGCCACCATCAAAAAGGCCCTTCACATTATCGATCTTTATAAAGCCAAGGGTATCGAGAAGGAACGAGTGCTCATCAAGGTGGCATCGACCTGGGAGGGCATTCAGGCTGCTCAGGAACTCGAGTCCAAGTACGGCATCCATGTCAATCTGACGCTGCTGTTCTCGTTCGTACAGGCAGTTGCCGGTGCCGAAGCCAAGGCCACACTGATTTCTCCGTTTGTGGGCCGAATCCTCGACTGGTACAAGGCCAGCACTGGCAAGTCGTACACTTCGGCCGACGACCCTGGTGTGCACTCTGTGCGCAGAATCTACGACTACTACAAGAAATTCGGCTACAAGACCATTGTTATGGGAGCATCTTTCCGTAACACTGGCGAGATCAAAGAGCTGGCTGGTGTGGACTTCCTGACGGTTGCTCCTAAGCTGCTGGAAGAGCTGTACAACTCAACAGAGGCAGTGCCCAAGAAGCTGGATGCGTCCAAGGCATCCGCGCTGGACATCAAGAAGGAGTCGTACATCAACGATGAGGCGGCATTCCGCTTCGAGCTCAACGAGGACCAGATGGCCACCGAGAAGCTGTCGGAGGGCATTCGCAAGTTCTCTGCCGACTGCGTAGCCCTGCTGAAACTCATTGAGAGCAAGGTGTCTGCGTAGGTCACGTTACGTAGGAAGGGTACAATGCACGTGATGCATATATAGATATATAATTTACGGATTAGCCTTTTTTTTCATCATTTCTCTTCTTCCCTTCTTTCTATCTCTTCCTCCTACCACAATGTCAATCCCCCTAGGCGTCCCCGGAGACTACCATGTGCATCTGCGCGACGGTCCCATGAAGGAAACAGTAACTCCTCTGATCAAGCCAGGCGGTGTCGGTATTGTCTACGTGATGCCGAACCTTGTTCCTCCGTTAACGGACGTGGATCGAGTCCTTGAGTATCGGAAATCGCTGCAAAAGCTTTCTCCTGACACCACGTTTCTCATGAGTTTGTACCTTAACACTGCAATTACACCTGCTGTGATCCAGGAAGCCAAGCAGAAAGGCGTCACCGGTGTCAAGTGCTATCCGGCGGGCGTGACGACGAATTCCGCTCATGGAGTGTCGTCGTACGAGCCCTTCTATCCAGTGTTTGCCGAGATGGAAAAACATAACCTCGTGCTGAACCTGCACGGCGAATGCCCGCCTGCCGAAGGCACGAGTGTTTTGAACGCCGAGGAGCAGTTTCTTCCGACGCTGAAAACGCTGCATTCCAAGTTCCCTCGTCTCCGCATCATCCTTGAGCACTGCACTTCGCGGGCAGCTATCGAGGCCGTTAAGAGCTGTGGACCCACTGTTGCAGGGACAATCACTGCGCATCATTTGTACCTTACTGTGGACAGCTGGGCGGGCAATTCGTTCAATTTCTGCAAACCTGTCGCTAAGCACCCTGACGACCGACGGGCACTCATAGAAGCAGCCACCAGCGGAAACCCCAAGTTCTTCTTCGGCTCGGACTCGGCACCGCATCCCCTCGCTGCAAAGACCAAAGCCAAAGGATATGCAGCTGGAGTATTCACGCAGAGCCATGCTATTTCATATGTAGCTGAGATCTTCGACAAGGCCGGAGCTCTGGACAAATTGCCCGCGTTTGTATCACAGTTTGGCTACGAGTTTTACGGCAAGCCTTCACTAGTTAGCGCTAGTCAGACGGTGGTGCTAAAGAAGAAAGAGACAAAAATCCCAGATTCATTTGGCACTACTGACGAGACAACTGTAGTTCCATTTCTAGCAGGAGAGACTTTGACTTGGACGCCTGAATGGATATGATGAGGTGGAATAGACAAATAGTGTGGATTTCATGAATTATTCCATTATTAGCCCGCTCTTCTACATGACTACCTTCAATTATGCAAATATCTTCCTATACGACCCCCAGCGACACAACAAACTTTAACGGCTCACTTGGATTATCCATCACAAACTTCCATAACGACGACGACTTCCAGCCCCACGACTGCGAATCGGCGAAATTATCTGGCACGCTCGAGAAGCATGTCAGCGTGGTCTTATTTCGTCGTGCCGGTGTATACAGCTCAAAGTAGGCCCGTACTTCCTTTCTCTGATCAAAGTAAAAAAAGTCGTCCTCTGTAAGACTGGCATTCGCATCGCCAGCATCGTCTTCAGCCGCGTCATCGTCGCCGTCATTTCCAGTTGGTTGCAGCCACGGGTAATCAGAAGATAGCATTGGAGGCGAAACGTGTGATGGAGACGAGCTCCTCCTTGCCGATGTAAATACACTAGGTAGAGAATCCAAAGACTGCTCCTTTCGCAGTTCGGCCCTAGTGCGATGCAGATAAACACCAAGCTGATAGCCGTTCTTTTTGTATTGGACTCGCTGTACATAGATATTCCAAAACGAGCCCGCATACCACTGCTCGGCACTGTACTGGCGCTTATTCACGGGCATGCCGCTGATATTATTGAATTGCACAGCAAATCGGAACGGGGGAAACTTCGCCACGACGCCAGTTGATGGTCGTTCCAGGTCTCGGGGCCCATCCAGGGTCATACTGGAGTCAACTGTAGCATCATCTTCCGGCACAGAATAAGACTGGCCGTCGCTATCTTCCAAGTTGATCTTCTCAGTAACGCCTAGTTTAGAACTACTAGATTTAATGCAATTAGTGATTCGATATCGGAGTTCATTTTGCAACCAAAGAGCTTGTTGAAGCACTGGTGGCTTGATCAGCGGCGTCGGTTTCCCGTCGTCACCAGTAGCAGTAAGCTGGCCGAATGATAACAGCTTCGAAAACTGCAAATGACAGAAGTATATCGAGCTGTTCAGGACGTCCTGGATGGCAGCCATAGCCTCTGTTGCATGAGGAATTGAATCTTTGGCCTTGTCAAACGTCTGCCATAGAAGAATGACAAAATCGCAGCGATCCACCTCATCAGGAATGAAGAAGCCATCGGACTGCAACACTTCACTTATAGTCTGGCTTCCGAATCCGAGCCACCATTCAGGCCCACTCTCATAGCCTTCCATGCAAATGAAGCAACGGGCAGCTTCCGACAGCCGATCACGTTCGAGGCCGCCGCCCGTGTTGCGACAGCAGAACTCGACAATGGGGAAAACAGTGTGCTTGTCGATGCGTGTGAGCAAAACACTGACGATCTCGCTGACGAGCCATGGTAGGTTGAGGAAATCGGCAACGGTGAACACCCCCAGCAGTTCCAGAATGGGACCGGTAGACTCGGAGTCAATTGAGGCGTTATCTGCAGACTCAATGTCATCCGGCATTTTGTGAAAGCGGTCGGCAGTCTCAGTGTACGAATATTCGCTGTCGTTCGACATGGGCGACTTGAGGCTGACATCGGCCAAACCAGCAGTCAAGTCATCGTCGCTGTCATCGGCAGGGTCAATGGGCATCTTTTTGCCGTACATGCGTGAAAGAACCTCCTCGAAGCTCTGCTGGGTGGCGTATTTGTCGTCGAACGACAGCTCGTAGATGTGGGCAGGGTCGTCGTCATTCCAGAGCTCGCTGAGCAAACTGGCAAAAAAAGGACTGCGGTACAGAATGATGCGATGCAATAAATAAACTTTTCCAAAGGCACGGATTCTGGCGTCGCTGAACAGGCCCTGGCCCAAGCCCTTGGTATAAACGTAGTCGCTCAGAGTTTCCTCGTCAGACCCGCTGTCTTCATTGAGACTGAGCGACGAGAAGCGCTCGCTGATCCGCCGGTCGGACGGAACACCTCCAAGCGCCATTTTGGTCACGTCGTCGCCATTGGTCTTCATGGGGGAATGCGAGAGGTTATGCGATGGGGAGTTGTGGGGATAAAAGGCTGCACGATGAGGATCAATAAAATTGGTGAATATTCGAAAAACCACAAGTCGAATAATCAGGCGAATAATCAGAGAGCAGTTCTCTGTGGTGAGATGTGCAGTTCTGCGGATTATCTGCGAATGAATAAAAGTGAATGCAGTCCAAAATAATGCGGACAGCCGTTTAGCAGTGCAAGGGAAAAGCTCTTGTGCCAAGCTCTTGTGCCAAGTTAGCGCTTATTAGTCTGGAGAAAAGCCAAGCTGACTTTGTAACTTTGTTGATTGTTTCGCAATTACTAAACTTGTGAAACGTTGTTAAAATTGTGGTTTTTGTGAGTCTTGTTTCTACAAGCTTGTGATATTCAAAAGGCTGGTTGACCTTCTATAAGCATAAGCTTGCTGTTTATTTGTTCAGCAACCGAGTTTTGTTAGTATACACGTGCCTGACAACATGCTAACAAAGAATTGCAGTTGTATGAATAATTGTTTTTAATTTTGTGAATAAATGCTTTACTTTTATCAGTAGTGCTTTACCTTGATCAGTAAGGATCTCTCGTACCATTAAGCCTACTTCCGTCATAATCTTACTTCCATCACCCTTCCTTCTACCATGAGCCACCAAGTCCACCAATATCAGGTGCTTTGGACCACCAACTTGACCCAGAAAAACAAAACTTGGAACGACGGCTCTGTCAAGTTTCACGAGTTTAACAGACGTGCCGTACTTTATGATGAGAATGGCATATATGTGGTACGTAGAAACACCACCGCGAAACAATACACCAACCTCCTAACTCCACAGGCTGATTTATTCCATTCCAAACCGGCTGTTTCTGTAGGCGACGAGCTTCATTTCGAGCGCGCGTTGGCCACTATCGAGGCCGAAAATGGCACCTTTAGCACCGTTGTCAGCCCTCCAAGACGGCCTCCTCGAAGAAAACCACTGGCTACTCGCCATGTTCCAATCTCCAACATTCCTCTGAGTCAGATCATCGACCAGAGTTCCAAAGCTAAATCGTACAATATAATGAAACCGCCTCGTGCACCTCGTAATGCCGAAACTCCTGCTGCCAAAACACGCTCCTCTGTGCAGCTCGAGCTGGAACTGTCTCAAACACTTGACAGTCTCGTTGAACCCGCAGTTCCTGTAGATCACACTACGGTATCTCCTGCCGATGAGCTAGTGGTCAGTGACGACGACGACGACGATATCGATGTGGACGTAACCTCATCGGCTCTGGATCGTCTCGGTGAGACAAACGAATTCGGGCCATGGAGTCGTGAAGCATATGATTTATTTGAAATGTAAAAGTCTAACTTATGTCTATATGGCATTATATTGCATGTTGCTCGTTTGCATCTATATGGCATCACTCATTGACGTTTTTGCGGCTAGTGGCATCACTCATTGACGTATTTGCATCTAATTGACATCACTTATGGACCTCTACATGGCTTCATTGGCATAGCTTATGTGAAATCAACGTCTATTTATTACCTTTAGCATGAAAATTAATATTTATTTCTGTTTTACCTTCAGCATAAAAATTAACGTTTCTCGTTACAGCAACAGGAGTAATTGTCCTGTCTTTTTCAATTAAAACATCCACTCTCTCCATTCACCTCTCAATCATACAGCGTTCGGCGGCAGCAACGACGGCGGCTGATACGTCGTCGTCACAGTGCTTGGACCACGCCCATGACTGAGCATCGACGGTTGCCTTGAAATGGCCGAGTCTCGAGCACTCAAGCTTCGGATATGGTTGTTATTCATCTCCGGTGCAACGCTACGTCGGATCGAAAGGACTCGATCCCCGAAAGTGTTGGTACGAGACCGGTTCGACATAGCACTGGTCGTCCTGGCCCGTTCATTCCTCATCCTGTAATCTTCAATATAGTCGTCCACAACTTCTTCTTCGTCAAAGCTCAGCTCGCTGACATTCCTCTTAATCAGGTACTGCAATGAATTATACCAAATATTGTGCCGCCTGCGGTTCGGGCATGTTATTTTGATCTGTCGATCATTGGTGGTTAGCAGAATACTCTTGTGATAGATCCCTGGAGGAAGTGGATTCGGGTCGTCAACACTCTTAACAGCCAGAATTGCCGCGCTCTTCGTCTTAGGATTATGTCGCAGGGCTGAACCCGGATTATCTTTGCACCAGTGAATGGTCAGACTGTAGGGATGTACCCAGAAATATCTCTCGTGCCTGATATCAGATATTCCATTGACTCCCAGTTTTCTCGTATACTTGTGCAGAAACTCGCCAATAACCACCTGCGTAATGTACGGAATCATATTCTGATCGGTAAGAGACACCTGCGAAGCAATGGTGGCTGCCGAAACATCGAGGAAGCTGCCATTTGTACTGATACTGCCATGCCTGGCACGAGCTTGCGAATCGCCTCCATATGTATCTGCAGTATAGTACCTGTCATTGCTAGTTGAGGTATCCTGTCGCGACAAACTTCCGTATGCTTCCTTATTCATGTAGGCTACCCGCTGTGATTTGACTGGCGTAGACACGTCGTCATCAAATACCAATCCATCCGTAGACGTGCCCTTCGTACCCGTGACCGTTGAAACACTCAGTCTCTTTAAATCATCAGAAGATACCAGATGCAATCCCAGTTCTCGCGCTCGTGATTCAAGATCCTCTTGAGACATCTTAGAAGGTTCAGCAACTTGCTCCTGTGAAATATCACGCTGGCTTGCTTCCGCCTTGTTTTTGGCCAACTTACTTTCGGCCAACAATTCCGCCCGTGAATGGACTTGCTTGGTTAGATCCTCATTCGACAGAACCACAAGACCAAGACTTAGGGCTGACTTCTTCAGACCCTCTTCAGTGGGAGCAGGAGGCGCGACAGGTGCAGGCTGTAAGTTCTCGTAGACTGATTTGGGTACGGTAACCATCCCAAGCTTTTGGGCATCCATTTCGAGCTTAACTGCGTCGACTGTTGTCAATTTCTTGTAACTATCAGCACTCATAGTGATCAGTCCTGCATCTTTCGCGTAGCTCTCAACTTCCTGTGCAGACAGCGTTGGCTTCGTATTGGCCTTCGCACTCAGCGTCTCATACTCATCTCGTGAAAGGGTTACGAGATTGAGCTCCTTGGCTTTTGCAGTTACATCTTGTTCATTGTTTACACCGCTTTGATCCTGACGTGTAAGAGCTTCATGCTCAGCAACAGTCAACGGAACAAATCCATGTGCAATTGCTTGCGATTTCACCTCATCTACAGTCGGTTCACGTTCCGTTACAGGAGCTTCAGTAGTCTCGCCATCTTCAATCTCCGCAGACAACGGAACTCCAGCCTTCATAGCCAAATGCGACACATCCTCCTTGGTGGGGTTTTCAGCAATTCTCTTCAGAGCATTAAGATACCCAACTGAAACTGTCTGCATTTCAATGTCAGATGCGCGTTTGCTGTTGTCCTTCAACGGAGTTGAAGGCGGCGACACTGATGATCTAGCGGCAAGACTGCCCTCAGCCTCAACCGCGCCGGTACTATCATGATGAGCGTGCGACTTCTTAAGAAGCGATTTGTAATCGTCGCTTGCTACTGCTGTAAGGCCAAATGCTTTTGCAGCACGGATAATCTCCACCTTCGTAGGATTATAAACCTGCTGGTTATCAACAAGTCGCTTATACTCCTCTTGAGGTACAGGCACATATCCCAGAGACCTCATGCTTTCTACCACTCTTCTATCAACATGCTTGTCTTCATGTTCACCAGCTTTCCTAATCATATCCTCAAAATGGCTCTTCTTATAAGCAACAGACTGCAAATGAATATTCTTTGAGGTACTACTAATTGAGCCACCAGTAGCCTGAGCAGAAAGAGGCCGAGGAACTGGCGATTGCAGATTGTCGTTATCCAAACTAGTATTAGCAGCGTTATGATCAGCCCTGTCTAGTAGCAAATTATAATCATCAGAAGAGAGTAACACCAAATTAAGCCTCTTGGCAAACTGTTGTACTTCTGCTTGGGTGGGCTGCTGAGCGCTCTTACGGAGTTTTTCCAAATCAGTGTTCGGCAGTATGGCCAGGCCATGTCTTTTGCTGAATTTGGCAATCGTCTCTCTGTCCGGATCAGTGGCATTTTTCTCCATCTCATCGTAAATGTCTTTACTAACTGCCACAAGCCCCAAACTCTCGGCAGCAGATGCAATTTCATCTTTCGATGGAGCCTCACGATATCGTTTTAGCTCCTTGGCCTCACTTTCGGGTATCAAAGCATGGCTGAGTTCCTTGGACTTTGAATGTAACTCTTCCAGACTCGGTTGCGTGGCCTTGCGCTGAAGCTCTTTCCAATCATCATCGCGCGTTACTGAGTATCCAAACTGTTTGCCATACCCAACAAGTTCTTCCTCGCTCGGTTTTTCGACCTTTCTGTGCAATTCCTGCAATTTCTGTTCGGGCAGTACAGTCAAACCTAAACCTGCTGCCAACGTCGCAACTTCACTTGATGTTGGATTAGTAGTCTGCCGTTTAAGATTTTCTATTTCACTCGCAGGTAGCACTTGAAGGCCATAATCAGAAGCAGTTTTGATTAAAGTTTCCTTATCAGGTGGTTGTTGGAGTGCATTGAGCCGCTCGTTGGAAATTAGAGAAAGTTTGTGCTTAGCCGCAAACTGCGAAAGCTCATCAGTTGTAGGATTAAACTCCTTTGGCCTATTGCTTAGTTCCTCATGTTCTTCCTTCGGAATTGAAACTAAACCGTATGACGCTGCACTTTGTACAGCCATCTCCTTCGTTGGCGATGCAGATAATTCATTATATATCTTTTCGGGGACAGTGACCAAACCAAATTTCTCAGCAAACTTCTCTACTTCCTCTGGTGAAGAAGGCTCATACGGTTTATGCAATTCATCGTACTCCTTCTTAGAAAGAACAAATAAGCCGTGGCTTTTGCACAGCTCAGCAGATTTCTCCGCTGACGGGTTTTGAAGTTCCTTCAGACTGTCAGAAGACACGAGCACTTTCCCATTTTTGCTTGCAATCTCTGAAGCAGCCGCTAGAGTCGGAGGTGCTCTCAATTGCGTTAGCTCTGTATATGGCAAGGTAGCCAGACCCAGGCCCGCAGCGGCGGAAGCGATAAACTTTTGATCCGTTGCAACATTCGCGCCCTTTGATAGATCCTCAAACTGATCTTTACTAACAACAACTAGATTTGATTTCGATGCATACTCTTCTAGCTCTTGCCTAGATGGCGAGAAAGCCTTCAGCTTATTATAACTGTCATTGTCCAGTACCACCAAATTTTGTTTAGCAGCCAAAGCTTCTAGATCGGGCTTCGTTGGATTATTGAGAGAGTCGAGCGATTTCTTGGATATTATCTCATGATCATGGACTGATGCATGCTTGGTGAGGGCTGTTAATGATGGTGCAACAAGCTGTTCGTGGGTCTGCCTATCCAGGGCCACCAAGTCTTTCTGCTGCGCAAACTTGTGTATTTCATCCACAGATGGGGCTTCTGCCCGCCTAACAATATCATCGTAATGAGAGGCGCCCACCACAGTAAGACCCAGAGCTGTTGCCTTTTCCTTGAGATGCGATTCCTCAGGCTGCTCTGCCTGCGACTTGATTGAAATGAATTCGCCCTCCTTGAGCGTAACCAGGCCATGTTTTTTGGCAGCAGCTGTGATCTCCTCCGTAGAAGGATCATTGGCGAGCCGTTTAACCTTATCATATTCCGCACTATCGATGACAGTCACACTCAGCGGCGCCGCCAATTCCTTGAGCTCTTGGATATTGGGTTTTCTCGTCAGTTCACGATAGTCAGATTCGGGCAGCACATGCAATCCCAATTTCCCGGCCCTCTCCGTGAGTTCTTCTTGAGAAGGCGCATTAAGAGCTCTGTTGAGATCCTTGTACTTGACATTATCAATAACCGTCAAGCCTTGAGTAGCAGCCTGAGATTGAAGAAATTCTGGCGTGGGCTTCGTCCAGTTAGCATGCATTTCAGGTTCCACAGTTTTTAAACCAGTCTTCTCAGCAAGACTCTGTATAGATTCGCGGCTAGGATTATCTCGCAATTCACTAAGCTCCTTGTGCTGAGCTAGAGGAAGCGTTGCTAGACCAAAGCTAGTGGCGTGCTTTTCGACTTCCTCCTTAGTTGGTGAACGCTCAGCTTCGGCAACCAGTTTCTGATACTCATCGATAGGCAGAACAGTATATCCTTGGCTTTCAGCATGCTTTGCAATATCCTTGGTTGAAGGCTCATTCAAGGACTGATATTCCTCGTGCGATATAATCTTCATATTATGCTTACCCGCCTCCTGAGTAAGATGCTCAACTGAAGGGTTCGACAAGGCATTGAATTCTGTATCAGACAGGCTCCTGAGCCCGAGCTTGGAAGCCTGTTCACGAACAGCTTCAGCAGAAGGCTGCGATAACGCTTGGTATTCAGCCGTACCAACGCCAATGAGTCCTAAAGCTGGCAAAGCAACGTTACGCAGATAGTTGGGATCATGAAGCTGCTCAGCATTCTCTTTAAGCGAATTGTAATCTTGCAAAGAAATAGTTGTACAGCCAAGCTGATGCGCCGCGTGGTCGAGTTCGTCAAGGCTAGAAGGTATAGTTGGGCCAGTACTCTTAGATAGCAACTCCTGATGCTGTTCTTGAGGAATGGCAACCAACCCGTGAAGTTCAGCATGATGCTTAATATCGTCTACCGACAGGAACTCACTAGCAAGTGACTTTGATGGTGTGTCTTGTGAGTCACTCAAGTATGGTTCGCTGATTGTAGATCGCGAAACTTTACTTCGAACTGCTCTTCTATTTGCCATATGTCGCGGTGCCGGTGCATCACTGTCGGAGCTAGAAGATGATAGACTAGCTGTGGATTCATTAGCAGCATCAATGTTGAAAAAGTTGCTTTGCGCCCTAGTATCCTGCTCTGTTTCTGTCTCCTGGTCAGACGACTCCTCCATCGTTTCCAAGCCGGTGTGAAATGCATCGTCTTCGGTATTTGTTGTTGATGCAGGAATTTCTTCCTGTGCGGTCTCGAATGCAGCATCACTTTCGGTAGTAGATGTAGATGGGGAAGATGATCTATAGCGAGCCGCCATAGAAGCCTCTGCTTTTCTAACAGCAGCATTTTGTTTAGCAAACAACTTTGACCTTTTAGCTCGGACGATACCGGAACCACTGGGACCAGAAGGAGCGCCCGAAGTTGATCTCACATGTTCCAGCTCATTCTGTAACTCCCGCAGCTGTCTTTTTAACTCAGATTTATCGGAACGCTCCTTCAGAATATTACTTCTGAGTGTGGCAATTTGGCGATGTGTATGCTGCAAAGACGTTCTAATAGTATCATTCTCCAATACAGCCATACGGGCAGGTGTTGCACGGACAGGCGATAAAGGAGGCGAGTTGGTAGGAGTAGTAAAGGCCTCATCAGCCGATGCACCGGTCTCTTCATTACCACGGTTTTGGGGCTGCTGATCGTGGCCAACATCAGACAACAATTGCGCAGTACTTGACAGCTCCTGCTTCAACTCATTGAGGCTTTTTTGCAAAGTGGAGTTATCCTGTTCAAGCTCGTCCCTTCGCGTCTGCCAACCAGTGGATTGAGATTCGTGTTTGGACTTGAGGGTATCAAGTTCTTGCTTGAGTTCGGCAACACGCATGCGCAAGGTTTCGATGAGATCGATATGCTCTTCCTTATCAGAAGCCAATTGACGGGATTGACCAGATATCTTGGCGACGACGAAATCAGACTTGGAGACCTTGGAAGACAGATCCTGGAGTTTCAACTCTAGATTCCAATTATCATCCTTGACCCGTTCTTCACTAGCTCTGAGGTCAGCGACAAGTAACTTGAGATCTTTAGCCTCATTCTGCAAACGGTCGTGCTCGGCAGCCTGGTCCTCTAGTTGCCTGTTTTTATTGTGGAGCTCTTCCTTGAGCTTCCGAGCCTCGACCAGAAACTGCTCTGACAAATCAGATGCAAAGTTGTCGTCATCAATCATTCTATTTTTAAAGCGCTTCGAGGAGCCAACATGTTGAAGAGAATCCTGCCAATTAGCAAGGGATATACAACAGCCATGGTTAGATAATACTTACCTCGCGTCCATGCAATACCTTTGAACGTGGGATTCTAGAGGTAATTGAGCCATATTGTTGGTCTGACACGGCAGATTGAAAAGAGGCGCGCTCGGCAGGCTCCATCTGCTTGAGGTGGGCAGCCAACTGTGACTCGACGTCGCTCAGGGATTGTGCCAGGTTCGGTGTCCCTGGCCTATCCTGGACGTGTTTGAGACGAGCCTTGGGGTCGTCGGGTTTGTCCTTTGGGGGGACCATTATCTGAGGGTTAGAGAGGAAAGACGGACGGAAAGGAGAGGAAGCAGGAAGGCCAGAGATGACAGAAACCCGGAGGGGCAGAAAGGAGTGCACGGAGAGGACGTAATGCAGTGGTAGGAGTGCGATTGGAGCGGCCAGGCCGAAATTTCAGCAGTAATTAGGCCGTGCAATAGCGAAGATGCGGATGGTTTCATACAGGGACAGTTGAACAAACGGTGAAACAAGCAGTATTACGGCATGAAACTCCATTTAACCGCACGACAAACCCCATGTAAGCGCATAGCAAGCCCCATGTCACTGCAGTTCACAGATAAACCGCGCTACTATCAGTGCCACTATGTCCGCTTGCCCCCAGCCGCCAGTATTCAAAACAAACGCCAGAAACATTTGTATCGTAATAAAACACCCGTATCAACGAATACACGTCGACAGAAGCCCAATTCCGTACTCCCCATACACTTGAAGCGCATTTAATGTGCAAATTTCACCAGTCATTGTTTTCAGGAGGAATAGTAAACAAACCGCCAGATTCAACAGCCACCGAATCGGCACCGGCGTATCAGCCAAACCAGCCTGGACTCTAGCTCCGAGCATCTGCTAGCTCATATTTCTTCAATACTTACATTGGTATCTGAATTAATTCCGTGGTGCGTATTTTGGTGCGGTGGTGTGTTTTTAGGGGATGCAAAAACAGAAGTGGATCAAAACCGGTGGATTGCAGCCTCGTGAAACAGGAGGTGGTAAAAAGAAAAAGGAAAACGGTGGAAAGAACATGAAAATAAGAAGGGAGGATGAAAACGGAAGACTATTGAAAGGTTTTCGAATGGATAAAAAGGTGATTGAGTCTTAATAGTAATATGATGTTGAAGATGTTGATATGTTGAGAATTATGTACTGCTGCTAACTGAGGGATAACTTATGCGTATGTTAATCGTACACTGAGCATAATGCCAATCGTACGCTGAGCGGTATGGTAGTTCTAGAACAAATATGATTTTACAGTGATATGCGATGCCAGTTGCTTTTTATGGATTGCGTCTATCTTTATAGATTGCCATGTTAGCAAATCAATCCTTAGCGAGATTGCCGATTGTCGACTGCCAATTGCCGAAACTCACTCGTCCTTGCGTCCTCATGAACTTAATCCGTATTTCCAGTATTGTCATTTTCCTTTTCCTGTTTCACGCCTTTTCGTACTCCGTCCAAATATCCCTGGATAGATTCACCTTCATATGGGTATTTTAACTGCGCAGCAATCTGAAATCCCGTACCAGATTCATTCAGAACGGAATCCAATAATGCCATTCCTTGAGCAAACTGCGGCGATTGGACCACACGAACAAGCTCATGCCGAGTTCGTGGTAATCCTGCCGGAATATACTCGTAAAGTGGTTCCAGTGCGTCATCATCGAGCCCGTTAATATAGCTGACCATATCTGAAGGTGATATGACGTCGGCAATGCTTAGAATCGGCACTCTATCCCTGTTTAGAACGGAGTGAACAAGAGTACGCAGTTGTTCAAAGTTGGCACGAGAAGTATTCGCCTCACTGGCACTTTCCCCCGATCTACCATGTTAGCAGCAGCTCCATAACAGCGTTCCACGCCATCTCATCGCCCCACCGACATAACCGCACCTACCGGGATTGCTCAGTGGCATCTTGATCTGCCGATGCTTCTTCATCCTGATGAGCAGAGTCCTCATCAGCCTGATCTGCCGAATCCTCGTCGCCCATTTCCTCGTCTTCCTGCAGCAATTCATGCAGTTCTTCAGACACCTTTTTGTCCTGGTTGCTCAGGGCCGCCAAGTCGTCGCCGTCTGCCAGCGACTGCATCCAAAATACATGCCTCTGGCCCGAGCTCTTGAACTTGAGCTCGAACACACGGCCTGTGGTGCACTGCTCGATATGCGTCCACTGCGCATCACCCGGAAATAACAGCAATTCCTCGCGCTCGGCCGTGGTGTTGCCACGAGGCTCCCATACAAAGCTGCAGAACATGGGATCGTCGGCATTGCGCAGCACCTTGATGGTTCCCGGAGCCGGCAGCGGCGTCGCCTGGTGCGTTTCTTCGTCGTAGTCGACTTTTCCTGCTTTGAACGACAATAACGGCTGTGCAACGTCGGTCATGGTGATGGTTGGTGTAAGGAAGAAATGCTTGTATGTGTACAAAATTGGGAGTATGTGAGGATTTGACAGCCAAAAAGTCAAAAAAATATGGGACGTTTGGAAAATGGGCTAACTTTGTATGCAATTGTAGAACAACATTTGGATGATGAGTGAAGAAAAGCAATTGAAAACGGTGGAATTTCCCCCGGAAAATGTTAGAAAGACGGTAAAAAAGATAGCGGAGATTTTAACGCGGCGAAAGGAGACGATTGCGACGTCTGAGGCGGTAAGTAGTGGATGTGGAGAGACCAAGAGGGAGAGGAAAGGATAAAGAGGGAAGAGTAAAAGATTGGAAAAAGATGAGAATACGGTATGATAGTGTTTTAAGGTGTAAATCATTCAGTGTTAGTAAAGCAGTAAGAGTAGTGTAGAATTGGGTGCCATAGTACGGTGACTGTTATGGGCTACGGTTATGCAATTGGGGGAGTTTGCATCTATGTTTCATCTGCATTTCATCTTCTGTCTCATTTTCTGTCGAATCCTCTCTTCTTTGCTCTTTGCCTTCGGCCAATACTCTCTTCTCTCTCTTTCGATCTTCTGTCAAAGATCCTATACTAACCATTCTAATTCAAGGCTTGCGGCGGTCTCATCTCTTCCTATTTAATCTCCGTTCCAGGTGCTTCCTCCTATTACACAGGCGGACGCTTAGCTTATTCGATAAAATCTCGCCTCAAGTTGGAAGGCTGGACCCAGCAAGGCATCTCATCATATACAGGTCCTTCATTAGGTGTGGCTGAGAAATTGGCTCGCAGCATCAAAATGGAATTAGGCAGTACTTACGGACTATCAGAAACGGCCTGGGCAGGGCCGCCAACGGGCAATGCAGATGACGATAAGATCGGGACCCTCTTTATTGGGTTGGCCGGCCCAAAGTATGAGGCATCGGTGGAAAAGCACACGGAGCTGCAAGATCGATCGGCCAACATGCTTGAAATGGCGCGACTTGCATTGGAGCATTTCTTGGACTACCTAGATCGGGTGGACCAGGAGGGCAAGGGAGACGATGCGTAGGGGGCATGATATTGGTTCCGGACCAAGATTGCTACGATTGCTGTCTACTGGTGCTAAATCAACGATGATTAGTTGGCCAACAAATCGGTCTACATCCATTCTGAGCCCACTAAATAGGCCGATCGCTAGCTCCGAATGCCCCAAACAGGCAAAAATCCACCCTGTTTGCCAACTTAAAACTCCCTATTATGCCAAACCCAGGTGAGCCTCATCACTGGGGGCATATTGCCAAATCGGGAAAAGTGCTCAATTGCTTGGGGTGGACAGTTTGCAAAAACCAATTATATAGCTGTAGACCCGGCCAAGACAGTATCTAAGGCGTGCTGGGATGGCCATGAAGATGCGATCGGGGGCCCAGCCTGTCCAATGAGGTGCATTGTGTGGTAATCATATTGTGGGGGGTTTGATATCGAACCACAAATTTCACTTGAGCCCCCCAATAAGGGGCTAGCAGGAAATGGCAACGAAACTCCGACAAGGTGGCGGAATTCTCCGAAATAAAAAGCCAATGGAAGTAAAACAGATATCAAATACCAATATACACCTTTCCAGCCATTTATATCCCGCTTCATCATCTCCCATCTCCCACTTAACCGCATCTTGCTGCATGTATCCCACATTTTGTTCCCATTGTCCTCCCCCTCCGATTGACGATCGGCCTTCCCACCCCTGAGTCGAGGTGGAAAATCATGCAAGCTAAGTGAAAATCCGATCTCCCTATTTTATCTGCTTTTGACCACTCCCTTTTTTTTTCACTTTCTCCATCCTCCTCGTTTCGCAACCCCCCGAAATGCCCGAGCCTCTGTCAAGCTATGCTCAGCTGGACCAAGCCACTGCTGGCGGATGGGCTCCACTGTCGAAAATCGCCCGTACCATCGCCATCGGCTCGTTTCAGGTCTCTCCTGAGCATCAGAAAAAGCACTCGCTCGCCAGCTTTCTCTTGGGCGACGAAATCTTTGCATTCGAGGTCCACTCCAGCCTCCGCTGGGCCAGGGCCTATGTGGTCAGCCAGCCTCGAGCCCAGTCGGCGTTTCTGCAGACCGGTAACAGCGGCAAGAAGAAGGAATCCAAGTCGCTTTCCGCCCCGCTCATGCCGCTCGATATGAACTTCCGGGTCGGCATCGTTCCTATTTCTCACATCACCGTCAAGGAGTATTTTGATGTGCCGGCACACAAGCCCTCCAAGCCTGCCAATGGCTTCGCCTATGCGACGTCTGCTGAGTCCCACGGATACCTCGACAATGGCCGCCATCGTTTCTCAGAATTCACCACGTCCGAGGTCGTCGATTTCGAGTCCGAATCCACCTACTTGTCTCCTCCAGGAAGCTCCTCGGCCACCATTGCCAGCGGCCACAAGCCTGCTGCTCCTGCTGCTCCCTACCTGCGTCTGGGAAGTGAGGCTCCTACCATTACCGGCGAGCCTATGGTCGATGACATCGCCTCCATGATCAAGGAGTGGTTCTTCACCTACATGTATCGCAACTACATTGACGGTAACTACAGTCTTGTGCAGACAGTGTTTGAGGCCATTGCCGATCTTTACATTATCCGGCGAAAACTCCTCTACAAAATCCTCACTCACCAGGAAACTGTATTGGCCAGAAGACGTGCCATTTGGCAGGCCGACCGAGTCACCAAGCTGCTTCGCCGTGGTATAATTGTCCGTGACACAACCGACGGTGAAATTCTCGGACTCGATGTGGGCCCCGTCAGGCTCGCCCAGGAGCAGTTCATGTACTCTCTCTCGCCAAACTATCCTGATCATGCCATTGTGTCCAACAAAACGTTCAAGGGCTTGCCCAAGCACATCATGGTGGATTTCAAGTCTGTTGCTGGCCGCATGAACATGGGAAAAATGCATATTCGTTTGTATTTGCGCACCAAGACTGCCACACTCACAGAGCCGTTCATGATCTCTGTAGACCCTCATACGTTTATCGAGGATCTTTCTTGTGTGCTTTTTAGGGATCTGCCTTTATCTATTGTCAACGATGATGTCTTTTTGGTAGCTGAAGTGTACGAAGATGTCGTTTTGAAGTCTAGCGGGTCTACTGAGTTCAATTTCGGCAGAGGGTCTACTCGTAGTGAGAAGAGGCACGTCAAAAGAGGTGTTGCTGCTGGTGCAGCAGATATTTCTCGTCTCTTTAGAATGGAGAAAATGGTGGAAGCTCCGTTTATCATCAGAATGTATGCCAACTACCTCGCTCCCGATGAGCCAAGCAGTGAAAATAGGGGTTGGGGTGAACTGATTGAGCGTATCATCAGGGGACGGCCAAAAGGTGTAGCCGTCACTAATAGAGCTGAGAGTGTTACGTGCAGCGTGAAGGAGTTCGAAGCGAGCACCATAGCAGCCATTCAGCCATATCTAGAGCGTGACAGCGAGCGCTCAATTGGTATTGCCAAATCGTTAAACATCAATTCTTTGAGTGAGCCGCGAGATGATGTATATATTCGTTTCGGCAAGATTTGTATGTCTGCTTCTGCCAAGGACTTGGCTAAAAGAGAATTCTTGCTTATCACCGCCTCATCTACTAGTGGAAGACATATCTTCAGTCATGCTGCTAATAGTAAAGTTTCATCATCATGGCACTCGTTTGCTACCTTAAATGAAGAGGTGGTCGGCGACGTTGCTCGAATTACTGATTTCAACACGAAGGACAATATCGATCTCAGTTTGTCCATTGGCGGTGTCCCGTTTGCCAAAGCCAACCTTGGTATATGGCAAGGAAGTCGAATTGCGTCGGGCAAAAAAGAAGTCGAGTTTAGAACTCATGAGAGCACCGTACCTGTTGCCACTGTCAGTGTCGTTGTGGATTTTATTGGAAATGGTTTCAATACTGATGCTGCTATTGAGAAGATTTTGCACTGGAAGTCTTATTTTGACTCTTCTGATTCCGACAAGATATCCCACAATCTCGCGCAATTCAAAGGAATCAATGAGAAAGAGTTCATCAAGAGATTTCATGATGTCATGGATTGTTTGCTTGATATGATGTGCTTCTTTCACAGCTCTGGAGATGATATTCTTTTGAACCAGTTGTTTGATGCTCTTGTCATAACGCTGGAGAAGGTGACTACAAAAGCCGGCAGCCACACGTTTTTGGCGGATGATTACTTAGAGAATCGCTTCAATTTCGGCGGATTGAGCGAGCCGATTCTCATGCTGATCGAAAAACGGCTTGTTGAACAAGTTCACGGTAATGGACAGTCTCTGGTCTCACTTCTAAAGGTCAGCAGATATTTGGCTAGCATTGCTACTGCATCTGCAAAGATCGACAGGGATAGAAATGACGATTCTCGATTATTCTTGTCTTCCAGTTGCAACATTTGGTTGAAGAGAATTACTGATACCCTCAAACAATTATCATCGTCTGGGGATGAGAGCCATGACTTCTATATGGCTGTTGCTCAAAATGTCTTCCATTTCTATTACAATCTTCGGGACCTGGTGGAAGATGCATTCGAGAACTTGATTGAGGTTGTTGACTCAGTTAAAGCAGTTAACGAGCGCCAGGTGGTCCAAAGACTATTGTTAATTCGCACTCTGGCTACCTCGGATCTGTCAAAGTCTTCGAAGTATCAGAATCATCTCATTTCTTTCATCATCAAGTGGACTCTACCGATATGGGTGTCTAATGAGGAGTTTACTGGGGCAAGAAAGGAGCAAGTGCGTCTCGTTGCTGGCATTTTTGCAAACCAGCTAAGCGATGTTTTGAGCCATCCAGACAGTAACCGTGAGACTAATAAGAAGTTTGTTCAGCTGCTTCCTTTAGTTGCTAAACTATTTCTCAAGCTTTTGGAAGCGTTTGAGACAAAGAGAAAGCCTTTCAATTCTGTCTACTCACCTTTGTTTCCCAAAAATTATCCGTTTGAGACACACGCCGCGGATTCAGTGGTGAATGTTTCATTTGATGAAGCTCTGATCGAAATAAGTGTCATATTTGCAATGGTCGTTAACGTTGCGAGTGCATCTGGTGAGCACTTGGCTGATGCTAAGTTTTCCAAGCAGCAGTTCACTGAGCTGGCTTTCAATATAGTGCGGGCATGTAACGCAATGCTCGATGCTGCTGCTTTTCCTAATTCATGGGTATCGCTGTTGGCGTTACAACATCAGACAGCCTATCAGTGCTTAGAATATCTGAGCACAATGATGGTCGCGAAGTTCATCCCTGCTCCTGAAAAAGCTGAAGAATTCAATTCTGAACTCTGGTATACGTATTTAAGATGTATTGCACAATTGGCTAGTTCAGAATTGATGAGTGTGGAAAAGCTGCCGGAGCAGAAGCGGGCAGCTATCTGGAAGATTGCTAAGGATTTGAGAGGAAGATCAGCATTGCTATTTAGACGAATGTGGACCGCTATTGGATGGGAGGTGCATGATGAGGATCGTTCGCGATTTGGAATTGATGTTTATGGCGGATATCAGGTGCAATTATATGGTGGTGAGACTTCGCTGGTTTATAATATCATGGAACTGTGTTTGTCAGCTCATAAGACCACTCGCAAAATTGCTGTTGGGGTACTGTATTCCATGATTGTCGGTGAATGGACGCTGAACTCTGATTTCTCGGGTTTGCAAAAGGAAATGGTTATTTCATTGGATGAGATATTTCAATCTCGCACGTACTTGCCGGAAGTCGACGAAAAAGATCAATTTCTGCACGGACTGAAGGATCTCATTATATTGGACAATGAAGATGAAGCACACGCGCCTATTCTCAAGTTGATCAACGACGTGGATGAATTTTCCGATCTCCTTGTTGACTTATACTGCACACCAGCTGGTGATGCATATAATGATGATAGGGTTTTCCATGCTCTTAATGTGCTTAATTTCCTGAAAGATATTGATCGCGTTGAGATTTTCTCGCGATATCTTAGCGACATTGCTGAATGGAACAAGACAAAGTCCAATTTCACCCAAACTGGTCTGGCATATCGCTTGCTAGCGACCGGGTATGAGTGGTCATATGCGGTTTCGGTAGAGGCCAGTGAGGCTTTAAATCTGCCAGTGCAAAGTGCGTTCGAGAGAAAGGTGGGTCTTTATGAGAAGGCTGTGGAGTTCTTCCAAAGAGGAAAGGCTTATGAAAATGGAATTGAAACAGTGAAGGAGCTTATCAATGCTTATGAGACCATGGCTTTGGATTTCAGTAGGCTCGTTGAATATGCCACTACTCTGAGCAAGTTCTATGCTGACGTGGAAAGTGCAGAACGACTCGCCCCTCAGTACTTCAGAGTTGTTTATATGGGCAATGGCTTCCCACGTTCTCTTAGGCAGAGGCAGTTCATCTTGGAGGCATCAGCATGGGATAAACTGGAAACGATTCACGAGAAGCTCAGTAAGCTTTACCCTAGTGCCATAATTGTTAATGATGAGCAAGGTTCTCGCGAGGAGGGCCAGTTTCTGCACATAACAACTGTTGTGCCGGAACCTAGTGAAACATTGTTGAGCCTACCGCATTGTTCGCCTGGAGCCCGAGAATATCATACAAGGTTGAATCTGCGATATTTCTCGTACACACGACGGCTCTCAGGCACAACGTCGCCTTTGGACCTGTGGACGGAGAAGAGCATCTTTGAGACGTACCAGACATTCCCATCAATTGTAAAGAGAAGCGAGGTCAAGTCCACGACAGTAGTCAAGTTGTCGCCTCTTCAAAATGCGGTGGATGTTTTGGATACCAAGATAAATGATCTCATTGAATTGGAGGCCCAGTTTGTGGCAGATCGAGCGAATCAGTCAACTATCGCGTCCTTGAACTTGGTTTTGTCGGGATCCATTGATTCGCCAGTTAACGGTGGCATTCAGATTTATCGACGATTTTTGGACGATGAGACTCTCAGGTCTGATCCTGAACAGGCGCAGATGCTGCAAGTGCTGGAAGCAGCATTTTTGGATTATGCCTGTACAGTTGAGCGATGTCTTGCTATTCACGGTAGGGTTGTCAATGCTTCGCTCAAACCTCTGCATAACAGCCTAGTTCAACTGTTTGAGCGAAATTTTGCCCCTGAGCTAGCTATTCTGGAACAGGAAGGAGGGCCTTCAGGGCGACAGTCTCAGGCTTCGGTGGATTCTGGGTTCCCTCTCATGCGTCGAATATCGTCGTACAGCACAAGCAGATTATCGATGAATATTCCACCGCCCGTAAAGCCAGTCAAGGTAGGAATAATAGAGATCCCACAGACAAAAGGAGGAAATGACATTTCGTACACCAAAACAAGAGAGCTGAGCCCGACTGCCCCGCTGCGCGTGGTTCCTAACGGGACAAATGGACCCGATAGGCGATTTTCTACCGACACTTTACGCAGCACGGTATCGGTACAAAGAACAAAAACGATAGGCAAACCAAACGGGATTGCAGCTAATGGGATTTCCAATGGGCATGTGAAGGGGCATGCTAGGTCAGACTCCAGTGAGACGCAAGGATCCGCAGTGTCATACAGAAAGGCCAATTTGCAGCCAGAAATGAAACTTTTGAATGTGCAGATATGAGAAATGGATGATAAAATGAGCATGGAAGTATTTTGAAAAATAAGATTATAGGATTTTACCCGAATATATTGGATTGAAAAGAGTAAGAAACGAACGATTGTGGATTTGTTGATCAACATTCTCCATGACTTAAAGCTATCATTCTAAACAATATGCTTCTGATGTATGCACATTTACTGCGTGCCAGGTTTTTTTGTTACTTATTTGCTCTAGAAATATCAGATTTTTCAATCTGTATATCACACATTTCTACTCTGTGAAAGAAGCAATTCTAAAACAGGCCCTAACATAGAAGCGTCGAGGTCTTGACTTAGAAGCTCCGATACTTTGACGCTCATAGGTAGCTCGCTCGAAAAGGTTTTCCAGATGTCGTCTTTAATTTTGTACTCAATTTGAAATGAGTGCAATATTGACCATATCTTGTCCTTGTGATCGGCTGGCGAAAACTGTGGACAATCGCCAAGCTGTATTTCTACTGTCGATTCCTTAGGAGATGATTTCGGAAGTTGAACTGTTAAACCTAGAGGCTCTGAATTAACAAGGACGGATACGTGCTCTGTTTGGTCTTCGCCATCGATAAAGACTTTAAACTTCGACGCATTGTCATCTATTCCCAGAAAATTGAAACGCCAGTTTCTTTCAGATAGTCGCGCAATAAGCTTTCCTTCCTTTTGCTTGTAAGTAAGAGAAGCGACTGACTTTGCATCAGGTTCTTCTAGAATTTCAACGTGAGCGTCGCGTCCAACAACCACCAAAACCTCAAAGGTTTCAGGAACTGTACATCCATTCCCAGGAATCCCCGAAGCATCCATAGGAATAATAGAACCCTCCGGCGCAAGTACGGGTAAACTGCATAGCGGCCTATACATATTGATATGGTGACCACCATCATACACGGTTCCTGACAGGATATCAACATATCGTTGATTTGGCGGTAGCCAAACCTTTGCCTTGGCTTGCATAGTGCTTAAGTCACGTTTCGATGTGATAGGCGCTACAATCAAACTTGACCCAAATAGAAACTGATTTGGCACTCCGTAAGCATTTTCGTCGTAGGGATGGTTCCAGTACATTGGCTGCACTAATGGCAAATCACTTTTGGATCCATTAATACTTTCGGTAAACAAATATGGAACGAGTTTGTGACGCAGACGCAGAAACTTTGTAATTATTTCCTCGCTTTCTTGCGTATATAGCCAAGGTTCTTTAGAATTCCACGGACTGCTGGTAGAATGCAATCTCATTATTGGAGAAAACACACCGAGTTGTACCCACCTAACTAGCAACTCGTCATCTTTAATTCCGAACATATGGCCTCCGATATCGTGGCTCCACCAGCCATAGCCAATGTTCGATGCAGTGGCTGTGAATTCAGGCTGGAACTCAAGAGATTCCCAGGTAATATGGCTATCGCCAGAAAATCCTACCGGATAACGATGAGAACCGGGACCCGCATACCGGGAAAATATCAAAGGATATCCGGCATGTGTTTGGCTGTCTAAATACTGAAAGTGGTTGAGGAGCCATAGCGGATCCAGCCCGGCGATTTTGGAATACTCGCCCTGCTGCCAGTCAATCCACCAAAAATCACAGGCGGTTTTTTCCAGATCACGATGTAAAATGTTGAAAAAAGCACCCATAAATTTGGGGTCAGTTGGCTCAAAGGTAATGGGCGCCCCGTTAGAGGTATCATGGCCAAGCGCTTTGGCCAATTTCTCGTAGGCATCTTCAAAGCTATGGATTCCACCGTGAGGATGATCGTTCAAGGTGATCTTCAAATTTCGATTATGGAGCTCTTTACCAAATTGCACGGGATCGGGAAATAGCGACTTGTCCCACGTGTATCCCGTCCAGCCAGAATGAGTAACTCTATCGTCTTCAACGAGATGCCAATCCATGTCGATTACTGCTACTGAGAGTGGGATTCCTTTATGTCTGAACTTATCCATAAGTTCTAAATACTCTGCTTGCTTATATTTGTAGTATCTGCTCCACCAGTTGCCCAGTGTCCATCGAGGCAGGATAGGCTGCTTTCCCGAAATTGCGTAGAAGGCTCTTATTGCATCTTTATACGCACGACCATAAGCAAACAAATAACCATCGAGCCTGTCACCGGGCCTACGAGGTGCAACAAATCCATCTTCGGTGAAAAGAAGCGACTTGGAATCATCAAGAGCGGCATACCCGTCACGACTCATTATCCCATAACCCATGTCAATGCGCCCATTCACACCGTCTAGAGTCCTGGCTGTGCCGCCTAGATTTCCTTGGAACACCTCGCCGAATCTCCAGGGAGCTCTTCTCCATCCCAGCTCTCTGCCCTTGATAAAGGCTGTCAGGCCGGAAGAACTAAATCGTTTCTTATCATAGGTCAATTGAACGAATTTGGTTTCAATAATCAAGGAATCATTTTTATCGATTATTTGAAATTCAGGTACAGGAAGTTTGCGTCGTATAGCCAAAGTGGATGGCCTATCCTCGAATTGGCCGTCTTCAGACCATTCGTATCGGATCAATCGGTCCGTAAGTACAGTAAACCTATAATTGGGGCCTATAACCGTTGACGCATGGTTGGCAATGGGTTCAGTGGGAAACACGTATTTATCCATTCGCGAAAAACCTATAGTTGGCAATTTGAATCTTTTTATTTAATACCGCAGTATTTATGGTCAATTCGTTAATTATACCGGCCCGACTAAAATGCGGGGCAAAGTACGTCATAAGGCTTAGATTAACTCTTAACTAATTGAGAATTGAATTCTGTTACCAATATGCTGGTTTGCCAAGAGTTATCGGCCCGATGGAAAGGTGGGGTAATATACGGGGCAACGCTTGGATTAATTGTCAATTAACTAATTCAGAGTCATTTAATCAGCTAGCAATATGTAAGTATTATGGCTCTTTTGTCAATTAATTGGCTCCATTGGACTCAATTAGATAAGCTGTATTATCTTATCTTTTCTTTTATCTGTGTAAAAAAGCAACTAATGCCAGGGACAGGCGGATATCACCTTCCCTTTGCGCTCCGACCCTTTGAAAGAACAATGCTGTCTCGTGATCAGAGAGCTATCGGTCATCGGCCCGGCTTTTATTATTCAAACACATACGTTTCTTCATTTGTAGAAGATTTCAATTCATGGATCTTATCGTTGCCATAGGTACCCATATTCATATGTTCACATCTTTTCAAAGTCGAAAAATACAATAAATCCCCTTTGAAATAAAAAAAAAACCAGCTTTCTCCAAATACAGACCAAAACGAAGTGTTTTTGGTAAGCGCCACCAAGAAAAGATGGGCCTTGTCAATCAATGGCGGGGTACACCCACTCCGCCATATATATATGTCTGTAAGACGACGCAAATAACCATGACGACCACAAAATGAATCCCAGTAAAGGTAATGATGACCAAGAACATGCTGAACTCAAAACCACGACGTCATATGACGAGACCAAGGAGACGTTCAGAGTAACGGAAGAAGCCAAGCAGGCTGCTGTCGATGAAGTCCATATGGGTCTTTGGAACGCTGCCAAGACCTACCCCAAAGCTGTGGGATGGTCCATTTTACTGTCAACAGCGCTGGTCATGGAAGGATATGACACATCGCTCATTGGCAACTTGTATGCTCAACCTCAATTCGCCCAAAAGTATGGCGAGCTGCAGAGTGATGGTACCTATCTCATCACAGCTCCTTGGCAGGCAGGACTGACCAACGGAGCACGTGCCGGAGAAATTATCGGCTTAATTATTACTGGTGTTACCTGTGAGAGATTTGGTTACCGAAAAACTTTGATAGGAGCTCTCTTTTCCATCATTGCGTTTATATTTCTTCTTTTCTTTGCCCAGAACATTCAGACGCTTTTAGCTGGCGAAATTCTCGGCGGCATATCTTGGGGTATTTTCCAGACAATGACAACTGCATATGCTTCTGAGGTAGTTCCGGTCGCTCTGAGACCATATTTGACAACTTATGTCAACATCTGTTGGGTTTTTGGTCAATTGATCGCCGCTGGGGTGCTGCGAGGAACACTTGATCGAACAGACCAATGGGCGTACAGAATCCCATTTGCCATCCAATGGGTATGGCCAATTCCCCTAATTATTGGTGGATTCCTAGCTCCTGATTCTCCTTGGTGGCTCGTACGTTGCGGTCGCCTGGAAAAGGCCAAAGATGCTGTTCGCCGGCTGACGAATCGGTCCATGGCATCAGATCAATACGTTGAAAACACGATTGCCATGATGATTCATACCAACGAAATCGAAAAGGAGGTATCTGCCGGAACTTCATATCTCGACTGTTTCAGGGACGTCGATCTTCGAAGAACCGAAATAGCCGTTTGCGTTTGGTTGTGCCAAAGTATGTCCGGCTCTCAAATTATGAGCTATTCTACGTACTTCTTCGAGCAAGCAGGGCTGGAAGAATCGTATGCTTTTGACATGTCAATTGCCAATTATGGTATTGGCATGATCGGCACAGCTCTTTCATGGTTCTTGATGATTTGGTTTGGCCGCCGAACGCTGTATCTCGTGGGGCTGTCTTTGCAGTTTGTTAGCATGATGATCATTGGGTTTATAGCTGTTGCCCATCAGACTGATGCGACATCGTGGGCTACTGGAGCCATGCTGATTGCTTTCACCTTCTTTTACGACTCTGGTATTGGCCCCGTTTGCTATTCTCTTGTAGCCGAGCTGCCTACTACTCGACTCAAGTCAAAAACAATGGTATTGGCCCGAGCTTCTTATCAAATAACTGAAATTATTCTCGGAGTAATCACTCCATATATGCTGAATCGAGCACAGTGGGACTGGAAAGGCAAATCGGGGTTCTTCTATGGCTCTTTTGCATTCGTATGTCTAGTCTGGTGCTTCTTCCGACTCCCTGAACCGAAAAACCGTACATATGCAGAGCTTGATGTCCTCTTTGAGAAACGAACTTCTGCACGAAAGTTCAAAACAACTGAAGTTGATCCATATAGCTTGCATCTCGTTATGGATAGCGCAGCTATTGATCTTAAGACTGGGCAACAGGTTCTCTAATGCCAGTCAAGCAATGTACTTGGATGGTACCAATTTGCTTTTGAAACACTGTCCTTTCAGCTGTGATAATAGGACAGTGATGAAGTTAATGTTTGTAAAGATTTGTTGTTAGTTAGTAAGGGTCTCCAACGGTATTTTGCCTGTCAGCATATCCGTAACGTCGAAACGGTATCCCGCTGTTTTTTTTTCCTTAACGTCTCAGCTCCTAGTTCATCTTGACTGGTCTCCATAGTCCATTATGCGATAAAATTCGTCTTCCTGTGAATGCTCTGATCGTCGGCCCATTGTCGGAATACTTTTTAGAGCCATTTAGACAGACTAACGAGCAATATTCGGCCGATCATTAATTCCGATCATTTCTATCAAAACCGCCGATCAAATTAATGTAACTGAAAGAAAGTAAGTTAATGCCGCAGTTTGGCTTATTTCGAACCACTCAACAGGCATTACCCTGCCGCAGATTCCATACTCGATTTTCTTCACCAAACAACTCTTTCACAACCCGAACTAGCGAATTATCTGCAATGATCAGAAGACAACTTTTTACCAACGGTGCTTTTGTTGCACGAAGGGCAGCGGCTCCTCGGGCTGCACTTATGGCTCGTTGTGCTTATGTACCGATGCGATTCTACAGTAGTAGTCTTGGCAAGGATGATGTTGAGCAGCGGATTATCAATGTATTCAAGAGTTTTGACAAGGTGGGTAGAAATGGAGATGGAATGGGGTAGAAGTAGAGGCGGAGGATGGAAACGAGGGCATAATTTTAATACTAACTTTCAGATTGATGATCCCTCAAAGGTTCGTGTACTTTGAATACTGGCCACTACAGCCTGCTGACAATTAGATCACATCTGCTTCCAAGTTTACATCTGACCTTGGCTTGGACTCTTTAGATACTGTAGAAGTTTTGGTTGCAGTCGAAGAGGTGAGTAGTGAAGAGTGTTTGGTTTGACCGGAACCGCTGCTAACTTTTAGGAATTCGGCATTGAGATCCCTGAGTATGTTGATTGGATGCCATGTTCGTGTACATGATCTAACTGTTTAGCAATCAAGCCGATGAATTGAAGAGTATTTCCGATACTGTCGATTATATTCTCGCTCAACCCGAGGGTAAGTTGGTCTACTGATTGATTGAGCAGCATTTACTTACTATGATAGCCCATTAACTTCAACACCTTTTGTTGAACCATGACAGTGGTTACTTCCAAGTACCTCTAATTGGTTATTGCCTCCAATTGGCTGCTTTTTTCAAAACGTATCAGTTGTTGTATATATGTAAACGTGAATGTGAAGCGGTTTTATTACTAAGCTGTAGTTTTTCCATGTTGTAAAGTTGCCTGAATAGGACGTAGACTACTGGGTTAATCTTTTTCTACATACCAAAGCCGCTGATGCTGAGCACAAGTTCCAGTCATTGCAGTTACAAATTGTCATTTGCATTGGACTCATTCTTGGCCTGGACGCAACAGCCATTGCTCAACAAGGATTAAATTTAGAGTAGAACTTTACAAATATCTATTAATAAAATGGCTTTACCATTACATCAATATGCCACCTTTCCTCATCACCCCGAGTGACTCACTATCACCGCACCCAATGAGGCTTTCGGAGTTAAGGACTCTAACGGCAAAAAGTTTTCCTTTCTCTAAATAGTCTTTTGTAAAAAATGCTCGCCAGAAAGTATAGGAACAGCTTTATCATAATTGTATTTATACTGATAGCTGCCAATATAGTGGGCCTGTTCTATCTACGGAGATCTCCTGTATCTCTCATAGAATTTACAAAGAGCTCGCACCGCATTGGAAAAACCGTCAATATCGGCAGCGCTGAGCGGCCTATATATGTCAAGCTGCAGTCACCAGCTAATGAAACATTAGGGTTCGACTCCATTCAGTATATCAATGTGCGATATCGCTATGATTACGATGACGCAATCGCCATGCAATCACTGGTCACTGGGTTGAAAATTGACCGGTTTGAGGCTGTCACTATTGACGAAATCCATGAAAAAGGACTGCCTCCATCGTCTGGTCAAACACCGATGAAGATCGGAGGACAGGCATGTTTTAGATCTCACCAGAACCTGTGGAGAAAAGTCGTCTCCGAGAACTTAGAAACCATGCTGATTTTAGAGTCCGATGCCGCATGGGATGTCAATATCAAAGATATCAGTCTTCGTTTTGCAGCAGCCTTGAATGAATTGCTGAAAACATCACCAGCAGCAAAATATCCTCAAAACAAAGCCACAGAAAAGGACCCTTGGAATAGCATCAATTGGGATATCTTGCACATGAGCCATTGTTATGAATCCGAAGTGAATGCCAAGGACTACCTTGTATACGATGATCCTAACGCCCAGCCAAAGGACTATTATTTCAACGTGAAATTGAAAGACCAACGAGTAGTCAGAAGAAGTGGCGGTCCGGTATGTACAACTGCCTATGCAGTTTCGCAGGCAGGTGCTAGAAAGCTGTTGCTGCGCGGTGCGATAGACTATAACGAACCAGTAGATGTCATAATAGCCAAAATGATCGGCAGAGGGGACCTTATA
This sequence comes from Casaregolazyma lundiana, assembly GCA_030563415.1. NCBI lineage: Eukaryota > Fungi > Ascomycota > Dipodascomycetes > Dipodascales > Trichomonascaceae > Casaregolazyma > Casaregolazyma lundiana. The sequence continues at coordinate 113,214 of JAJMJF010000015.1, read as the reverse complement.
GCTTATGTTCCGGACGGAATCATCTTTGCACAGTGGGAATATGCAAACGGTATTGGAGCCGAGAACCTAAACAGTGAAATCAATACTCGTCCGGTAGAGTCCGACGATGGTTTCCACGAGAATTGGACCAAGGTACATCAGAATAGGAACATCTGGACAATCAACCACATGTACCGAGGAGATGCAATCAAGACTCCTACATATGAGAAGTTCAATGAGTTCATTTATGGGAAGCGATGAATCGGATAATTATCAAAAGGGCAGTCTTCATCTTGGCGTAATGTCTTTCGCCTTTCACCAGTGTGAGATAGCAATTGAACTTCCCAAACAAACGCGATAATATCAGTGATGTGTCTGACTCACGTGATATTTACCATCTATATATCTTACTTCTATTTCGTTATAACTTTCATCTTTTGCTGGGATATGTACGTCCTCTAATTCCTCTAATTGGATTATAGATAGGGTTGGTTTAATTTGAATATACTACTTCATTAGCGTTGGTACTGGTCACGAAGCAGCCTTGACGGGTTGACAGGAAAATCATTTATCAAGTTGGCGCACATAGATAACTTAGCGGAATCACCATCGAACTTATCGTTGGATTTTAGCAGCCTAACATTTTCATTTCTATAAGTTGACGCACAACATCGTCATTCATATATCCTTTTCATTTGAGGGTTCTAGCCAATTTCTACATCTTCACTAATAACATCTTCATATTGCTATATCATCTTTGGACTGCTATTTACTCTGCCTGTTTGAAATTGCATTTATTATTTCGAATAAATTTACCTCATCCAATGAATTCAATTTCCCTTCTTGCCGGTTCGAGTACCTGCCCGTCAGTATCTTCATGGAAGCCTGCATGAAGCATTTCCTACAAAAACTTGTTCTGCACTGCGCTATCAATCACCAGTAATTCTCACAGGCGAATCTATAATGGGCTTCAACTCGTTTTTAGCAATGTTATAAGCAGATTTAAGGTACTCATTCGCAAGCTTATAAGATGAATCAACATGCCCATTAACAAACTTACAAGCATTTGAATATTGGTCACTAACATACTGGAAACTGTCACCAGTAGTATAGAAACCAGTCTGGCGATGAGCTGTGATTAAGTTGCACGCACGTGTAATTTCTTTGGTAGCAACACCATAGGCACGAACAAGTTGCTCATCGGCAAGTTTGTAAGCGAGATCAATGCGGGCGCTAATGAGCCTACACTCTTGGGCTTGTTGTTTGATTTTTTTGTCATCTAGAAGGACGGTCGATTTAATAGCGGGACTCGCATCCTCATTGACACCAGCCTGCTGACGATCATTACAACCAAATTGCTTGCTAGCCTTTTTCAGTTTGTTGATTTCCGCTCGAAGTCGAAGGTTTTCATTAAGCAAGTCACGCCTAACGGGCTCAACGGGTTCATCAGCATTGTTGTCGGAAGTCGCAGGGGTGCATGTCTCATCATCATCCCAAAAATAGTCTTCAGCTTTTACCGGTGCTCTGCTAGTTGTACTGTCAGATTCCGAAACCGGATCCAGGGCATGCTGATGACATGACAGTGGAGCCGTTGTCTCACGTGCGGTGCCAAACTTCGCTCCAAACATAAATAGTGACTTTTGAAGCAAACATTGCATCCAATGTGGGAGCATATAAGACCAGTGCGCAACATTATGGTTGCTTGATGCAGTTGAGGAAAGACCATTATGTAGGTCGGTTCCCTAATTATGGCCGTACTTATTCTGAAGACCATAGCCAGTTTGTTAGCTAGGAGTTAGTCAATGTATTCAATATCAATAGTAATATTTTCAATATTTTTCAGTATCAGCGCTATTTTTGCCGCAATTTTTATCATTTTTTATCATCTAATGAGGCTGAAAGATAACTGAAATAACTACAACCGAAACGATAACAGGCATCAGCTCGTCAGTAACCTCGAACAAAAACGCTACATTTGTCCAAGTCGCATTCCCTTTGATAAATTAATGCAAAAAATGTTATTCAAAGTAGACCAAGAATCAGCTTACTTTTTGTTGTGATTTCTCTGCTTACGATTCCGCTGGGTATTTCCTCTTGGCTGTGCACTTCTGCTACTTACCAATGACTTCAGAAAAGGACCAGCCGTTATCGGAACACGAAGAACAGCTGCTCTCAGAAGACGAAGAACGGCCGGCAACAAACGTGATTGAAGGCGAACAGCTGGATGATGATGAGGACATTTTGAGCGACGTGCCTGACGACGCGGAAGAGCTCGATGTAAGTCATTTGAAGATCCGGTCTTTGAGCAAATTGGGGCTTGCCAGACTCACGCAGATCAAAATGGCATGCTTCCGGCAGAATATCATCACGTCGCTCAAAGGCGTTGAATATTTGCCGCCAGATTTACAGGAGCTGGATTTTTACGATAACCGGCTGACCCATATGGGCCATGGGCATTTATTGCATTTCAACCACCATATGACGTCGCTGGACCTGAGTTTCAATAATTTTAAGCATATACACGAAATTAATCACCTGACAGGTCTAAAAAACCTATATTTATGCCAGAACAGTATCAGCACTATTGGTGGGCTGGACAAGTTGGTTAATCTCGTCAACTTGGAGCTTGGGGCAAACCGCATCAGAGAGATTCAGGGTTTGGATAGTCTGGTGAATCTCGAGCAGCTGTGGCTGGGCAAGAACAAAATCACAAAGTTACAGGGATTAGAGAAGCTCAAGAAGCTCAAGCTGCTCTCGATCCAGTCCAATCGCATTGTTAAGCTCGAGGGGCTACAAGAGTTGGAGAACTTAGAGGAGCTATACATTTCGCATAATGGCATCGAGAGGGTCGAGGGTTTGGAAAACAATACGAAACTCACTACTTTGGATATTTCGGCCAATCGCATATCTAAGCTGGAAGGACTTAGTCATTTGAGCGAGTTCGAGGAGTTATGGGCTTCCAGCAATGAACTTGACGATTTCAGAAACATCGAGGCGGAGCTCAACAATCTCACCAAGATCCACACTGTTTACTTTGAAGGGAATCCTATCCAGCGGGATAATAAAGTTACATATCGTAACAAGGTTCGCCTTTCATTGCCTAGTTCACTGCAGAAGATCGACGCTACGTATATCAGGGCGTAAGGGAGCCAGTAGCACTGCAGGCATAATGAAATATAAGGTTATAACAGATATAAATGTGATTTATACGTAGATGGAACAGGAATATAGGCTTTACGGAAAAAGTAACTGGCGAGTAAAAGTAAAAATTCCGGAATTTTTGCATAGTCAGGTGATCCGCAATTCAGGTAGGGTAATCCTTTTGCAAAAATCGTGGAATTTTTACATAGTCAGGTGACCTCATTTTCAGGTAGGGTAACCCTTTTGTAAAAATTCCGGAATTTTTACGCATGTAGGGTAACGTCTACACAAACGGGGTTAGGTTTATGAAAGAATTCCGGAATATTTACAATAGTAAGGTGGGTTCGAGTAGGGCTCTGAAAAAAGTTTGCTATATAGTGATACTAGGCAAATATTTAGGAATATTTAGGAACAACACTTCTGTTGCAAAAATATGCGTATTTTTGCATTAGTCAGGTGACCAGTTGCTGAGGTAGGGTAACACCGATGCAAAAATATGCATATTTTTGCACCATAGGGTAGCATTGCTGCAAAAGTACGCATATTTTGCAACGTAAGATACTTCTGTAATTATATGGATATTCATTCGATTCAGAATGCCGTTGCTTTCGAAACATGCATATTTTTGCGATTCGGTCAAAGTAAGCGTAATTTCGGAAGGGTTCAATTTTTGCTAAAATATGCATATTTTTTTCAAGGTAGGGTAAAAGTTTTGTCAGAATACGCATACTCTTGCAAACGTAGGGAAATGCGTAATTACTAGCAGCAACGCTCTTTAAAGGTTTACGCTCAACGGAAGAGGCTTCATTATATGAGTTAGCTATCTGATTATATTCTTATATAATATATGCTTTTCATTTTCAAACGTCATTGTACAGTTTTGGAACGTACGTTTCTGGTTCCTCGGTCGTGGCGGAGCAGCACGCAACGATGATCCTCTGCTAAAGCTGCTCTTTCATTTGGTATGTCCGTTTAATGAATATGATACAAAAGATAAGGCTGCCTGCAATACCCTGACTGCTTGTAATACCGTAATTGGTCTAAAGTGATTGTCCACTATAAGACCCGATTTCCCCATCTGTACCTCTCCTTTTTCTCTTCCCTCATATAATATAAAATGAAGAATCTTTATGCTTACTGGTACCATATGTGAGTTGATATCGGGTACCCTGCTCCACAAAGTCCAATATGACTTGCTTGACTGGTTCACCATCAGTATGCGATATGAGCTGCTGTGTGTGAACATTGTGGGGAAATAGCAAGCCCATATGTAGACGGAAATTATCTGATTTGTCATACAGAATGAGCTGCTGTAGTTTCTTTGCGCTCTGCAGTTGATCCGCAAACATATCTTTGACTCCGACATCTAAGATCAGAGTATGCACAGTGCTCGGAGGACATGCAAGCAGATGTCTGAGCTGGGCGTTGTTTAATAAATAGCTGTATGCAATACGCACGACAATAGTGTGCATGGGCCCCAGTTCATCAAGTTGATACGGAAAGCTCCACTGACAGTTGATGATAGTAACATGCTTGAGATTCCACAACTCACCGTCATGAGGCTGCTCAGCCTGCTGGCCATGCGTAAAGTCCATCCCCATGAACCCGATTCCCCGTGATCCGCTGATGTTCATGCCGGCGAGACTCAGATGGGAAATGTTGGGCAAGCCTACTCGGATATGCTCGGACTGCACAGAAGCCTGCGATTTGCCGCCATTACTCCTGTCGGACCACAGAACAAACTCGCGAACAGTGTCCAAGCACGGCTGTAGCTCGCGGATCCACCCCGATCCGTTTGTGCCAGCGACATGCAGTTTGGTCAAAGCTGGACAGAGGGCAGCCAGGACGGCCAGATCGCCTGCACACCGCCATTGGCCAGCCAGATCAGCAGGCTCGATGCGGATCTCAGTGATATTCTCTAATATATGCTGTGCGGCCTTGTTGTGCTTTTCCCGGCTCACAATCTCAAGGATCTTGGTGATATCACTCCACTGCATGACGGCAGTGCCAACCAGCATTGGCTGACGAGGACAGTTTCGAATAACCTCAAAGAGGTCTTTGCTACAAAGTGCAAGAGAGAAAATGGCCACAAACGGGCTTGTGGATTGACAGATGTCGTTGAAGATAAGATTCCATACTTCATATGGCAGCCATATCATGGTGGGGCATCCTGAGGGACAAAATGAGGGCGATGAGGATATTTAAGAAGCGGGTTTTGGGGAGCACGTGGACGGTGGATTGAGATGGGCAGTGTAAATATGAAAAGAATAGATTACGGTGATAGTTGTGGTACGTGATCATGAGGGGTGTGATGGTGAGGTCGCGATAGTCGTGAGGTCGTGATAGTCTTGATCGTACGTGATAGTGTGATAGTCAATAGTCATAGTCATACCGGTGTTCATGCCTTATTCGCTCTCTTCTCCAACTCTTCACTAATCGGATCCACTGCCACACGTATATGCTCAATAATTATATCCTGCTTCGGAATATCTGAGCCGATTTTTGTCGGCACCAATTCCAATTTGTCCAGAACATCCTGGCCTCCAATGACCTTGCCAAATACAGTGGCCCTTCCATCCAGATGCGCACAGCTCCCGTATGTGATGAAAAACCGGCTTCGATTATTATTTTTGATGCCATTATTGTCCATTGCTATGAATCCACGCTCTGTCAGTTTATGCGGATTGCCGTGAATTTCGTCCGCAAAGGGCCCTCCAAACACGCTATCACTGCTAGCAGATCCACTGACTAGCATGGTGTATTTGACGTTGCGAGAGCACTTTAAGCTGTCAAATGCGCCTTTCTGGGCGAGTTTGGTGAAGTTGTAAACGGCCTTGGGCGCATATTGACTGAACAGCTCCACATTGATACTGCCGAAATTAGTGGAAATCGTAGCATATCCCGGGTCCTTGAATTTGTGCGGTTTCAGATACCGATCCAGCGGCGTGTCTACGTAGTGCTGTTTTGTGACGGGATCCAAGGCCGTCGATGTGAATCCAGCCGACATCTTATACGACGTAAGGCGTTTCTTTCTGCTAGCTTCCTGCTCCTCGGCATCGTCCGGCTTGCCAGACGTTTCCTGTACACCTTGCTTTTCCGTGCCATTCGCCGGTCTCGTCGACACTCCGCCATGCAGTTTGATGATATCTTTCTTGGAGAACTCTTCGTCACTGACCAGATCCCTCCAGAATTTAGGCTTGACATTGTTTTCCTTGACGGTTTCTTCGAAGTATACCCTTCCACTGGGTCGAATGACGACAGCCTGGCTCGATGGCCGGAACTCCTTGTAGCTCACAGGATCAATATATGTCTGCTCTGCGTTCTTCTCGAGCTTCAGTTTGATGAGATCTCTCGGATCTAGGCTCTCGCCAGTAATAGGATTCAACCCTCCATTTCTCCGTAGCATCTGAAGAATGTTCCGTATATCAAAAACGTTTCCATTGGCGTCGCAAACGCCCGCACCGTCGAGGATCGGCACATGGCTAATGCTGCAAGTCCAGAACGGCATCGACCCCGTGCTCGGAACAGTCTCTTTATTATTGCGACCATGGCTAGTCGAATGAACTCCAGGAGTCAATTCTGATTGGGTGAAGTATAGTCTTTTTTTGCCCATTGAGTGAGTGGTAGGAAGGAAAGTGAGATTACAGTAAGGATGGAATATAGCTAGACAAAATACAGTGAATATAATAAGGATAAAGTACAGAACGATATTATGGAAATAACTCATGCGAAAAGGGAAAGATTAATAAAAGGAATATGAGAGTCAACAGAAAAAAGTTAATGGAGACACCCATACAAGAACCTACTGCCATTATACCAGATGCTACTCATCTTACACTAACTATCCACTAACATGGGTTCTTTTGAGCTGTTCCTCCAACGGCCTCACCTTGTCCTCTATATGCTTCCAATTATCCAGTCGTTGCTCCTCCCGGGCTGCTGCATTTTCTTCTGATTGTCGGTACATCTGCGCACATTGGTCATATAGAACAGGATTGGCCTCCAGAAACATCCGTGACGCATCAAACAGCATCGAGTTTATAGTCTGATTCCAGTGGCCTGACGAGTTTTCTTGCAGAGCCGGAAATAGAATGGGCAAAATGACATTGCTATTTTCAATAACCAACGAGCAGAAGTACTCGCGCGACCAGAAGTTGAGTGCTCGCTCCGCCACCTGGAAATGCGGTGACGAGATACATTTGGCGAGCTGGATAAACAGAGGCACTTGGATTTTGACAAATTCAGATGGTTCAATCACTTCAAATATATCCTCCAGCTCAAACAAGAATAGAACCTCCTTTGGACTGCTGACCTTGGGCCAGAATTTTAGTAGTCCGATTATCACTTCTTCCGTCAGCGATGGATCTTTTTCCAAAAACTGCACAATACAGTACCCCAGTTGAATATGATAAAGACTGAGTGCTCTTGGCTTATGAAGAGGCACCAATGCGCGGCATAGGAAAATCTTGTGCTCTTCTTTTAGTGGCAATGCAAACCCATTGATAATGCTGCCCAGTATCTCCAGCAGCTCGGCAATTCCGTAAAATCGTTCTGTTTCATAGATAAACCGGAAAAAAATGTTCCCAATAGAACGCCTTATAAATGGGCGCAGGTTCAAGAACTTGCCATAAAGGTGATGAAGAACATTCTTTAAACTGTCGCGCTCGCGGGGATCCTCAGAATCAAAGAGCTCCAGCAGCTGCAAAACAAATTTATGGTCAACAAAGCCTTTGGCAACAGTATAACTGAAGTCGCTGTTGTCGATGAATTGCAAGAAAAACTCATAAACCAGAGACATGTGGGGCCAAGCGACTTCGTTGATGGGCTCATCCTCATCGGGGTCATAAATTTCGCCGACCGGATTGACAGGCGGCGGAATTGGCCGAAAGAGGTTGCGAGAAAACATTCTTACCACTGACGCGTACATTTGCTCCGTGATGATAAAATGGGTGCTAGCCACGTAGTCTATGAGCTCAGCCAACGTGTGCTGCTTGATTTGCTTGCCCTCGATATCGGACTCAGGGTCATTGAAGTCGAACATGACATTGCACTGCTCCACCTTCTTTAAAAACAGATCGCCTCGTTGGCTCGGCGACACTTCATTGAAGCCAGGAAGGCTATGCAGTTGGCGATCAGAGGAGATTTCAAAATGAGATGAATTGTGCCTGCGAGGCTGCTGCAGACCATCGATGCCATTCAGCCGCTCCAGCGACAGTCGGGCGGCATTCTGAACGGATCCGCCGTTTCTCCCAGAGACGTCTAGGTCTGTCGGCATGGTCTCAGTGGAGCCAGGGGCCGGTATATGAGGGAAAAGGTTCTGGTTGGCTTCGGCAGCACCGGACACAACAATGGACGGTGGCGCGTGGTGCTGCTGAAAGGGCGGATGCCGGGAATTATTGAAAGACGAGTTTGGCGACAGATTGTGAGGCGAGGGCGATGGCGAAAGACTGGCAGTGCCTCGAGGCGTGACACCGGAGCCAGCTATATTGCCGTCGAGCGCCTCGGGGCGAAGCTGCTCCGACGAGTTTTTACTTGACGCCTCGCGCTTTTTCTGCTTGTCGCCGCCGTTGGACTTGGAGCGTCCCAGCTGCATGGTTAGATGGTGTTGGGGGGCATCACGCTGAGCAAACGACGCTCAACGGGCCAGTCAGCTTACTTACCTTCTTGGTCCAGCCTTTCATCATGGTGATATGTGTAATAAAGATGTACAGTGATGAATCGGTGAATAGAGACGCCGCGTGGGTATCAGAGGAGAGTTGTAGAGGTGGAGTGACGAGAAGAATACCTCAGTAATGCACAGGAACACCCCAGTAATAGGCGAGAATATTGCAATATTAACTTGAACTCGACGCGATACTCTTGGTGCGATAGTTTAGTGCAATCCTGGTACAATATCCCGATTAGTGTAGTACCTTTTGGCAATAATATCAACAGTTGAAGCCAATACGCTTAGAGCAATATACACGTACAATCACACAGCTACCAAATAACGCAGCCAATCTACCAAACGGCTCAACGTACAAGTGGTCAGCTATTTGGGCCAGCACAGTCACGCGGTTCGTTGCGTCGATATCGTTGCTTGGTACCCCGTAATTAGTTGATGTCAACAGGGTGGAAATGCTAGTTGGGCCAAGCGACCTGTTTCAGAAACTGCAGGCGAGCGCAGCAAAATGGGTGGAAAGTAAAAGGGGGTTAGTTGGGAGATGTTTGGATGATATGAAGAAATTTGCGCTTTTTGGATTATTTTATTGCGCTGTTTTGGCTGTGCGCTGTTTAGTTGTTTCGGTTATGAGACTTATGAGACATGTGAGCAAGGGATGAGTAGAATATTTAGGTGAAGAAATATCACGAATAAAGTATGGATATTTCACGTATAATGTGCTTATATTTATCATTGTACGTTACTACATGTTATTACATGCTCCGTATTGGTCATATTAAGCCTTTGCTTATTTATTAGTCTCAGAATCTGAGCAATAAGCAAACTGGTGCAAGGGCGTATGAGATACATATAAATAACAATAAAAAAGACATAATATGAAAGAAAAGTTACATAGATGGATAAATAAGTAACGTTGAAGAAAGAATACAGGGATATATGAGTAAATAATTTAAAATGATAATACGAGGATGCAAGCGACGTTCATCTGTACAGCTATGCCTCGAGGTATTCAACTGTGAGATTACCTTCAGACATACCTACAACGCTAATGACATCAAGAGTGCATGAAGCAAGCTCGAAATATTCCTATATGATGTTGAATGGTTCTCAATCCCCGGATTAACCTCCCCATATGAATGACATTACCAATCTCTATCAAAATATCCTTCTAGTTACATAGAAAACAAAAACTCACAGCTCATACTGTCACTAATCAAGACCATATTTAACCATAGCTGTAGCAGTTATAGTTGTGCCTTCTCTTTCGAGCTTTATTGGATTGCAGCGATCGTTGACCGGTTGGAATCCCGACTTGTGGTAAATAGTACCGGCTACTACACTTGCATACAAATGGAACCTGATCTGTGCCAAAGAGCGATGCTTGCCATCCTGCGATATAAATTCAGGTTTTCTTTCAGGGGGAACAAGTGCAAGAAGATATGACATTAGTCTTTGACCAAGTCCCTGTCTCTGATAATGGGAACTGACTACAATGTCTTTCACGGAATAGTAATAGTCTTCAGGATAATCAGCCTTGAGCAGATCATCTTCGGACATCTGCGCTAGTCTATCGACAACGTCAGGTGTGTCTGGAGGAAAGTTCTCCAATTCTCTCACCTCTTTGATGGTTTCCACGAAATTTCTAGTATGAAATGGTCGCTCGCCGAATCCAAAACGCCAATAATCGTTAAACGTTTGAATATAGTTATTCCATATTAGCCGTAAGCGAGTCGACCACGATCCAATCGGTGACGGAGCTAACTTCGGTGGTGGACTAATTTGGCCAAACGCGACCATTCGAGGACCTAGAGGATGCTTCGTGTCATATATCGCAACCGACATGGTATCAGGCAGTAGAAACTCTTGGAGTTTTCGATCAGCTAGGGCTTCGATGCGGTACTGCCTTCGTTTAGCGTGCTCTACAAACTTGATAATACGCTGCTTTGCATCTGCCTCCGTGTCGTAGATGTACTTATGAGCAGCATCTCTTTGCAGATAAGCATTCCCGTGAAAGTAACAATTGGCAGGAATATTGTGGAATGCATCGCTGACCAATTCTGAGGCCTCCAGCGCCGTCTTGTACAAATTGGGCTCATCTGACGTGATTCTGCAAACTATATATCTTTCTTGCGCTGTCGGTGTTTCATCGCCCATGTTGAATAGCCCTTGAGACAACTATATCCAATGATTTAAGTTTATTTAAATGTAGGAAGAGCGGTGTCACATCAGGGCGTGACTCAGCAACTGTGACTATATCTATCAAAGATACGCAAAATATATCGTTTGAACGAAATACCGCAAACAAGGCTTATTGATAGCATCACATAATAGCATCGAGAAAGTCTAATTGGACAACTTTATACTGATTTTGCTGATTTTTCTGATGTTGACAGATAAACTGATCGCGATATGTTTATCTAAAAAGCAAACAAGAACGGACATGCCATCTCCGCAATCGGTCATGTGAAAATAGAAAGTGAAAATTTATATTCGTTTTAAAATCATCAATAGTGGAAAGCTGGAAATTGTCCAATTGTATACTACTCAATGATCAGTGTTTGTTTTATCCGCGTGCTACTGTGATCTCGATAGAGATGACCTACTAGTTTACGATAACGAGGATGCTTGCAAAAAAGCGCGTCACCAGCAAACATCATCAATACACATCATTAGTACACATCATAGTTGTATGTGTCAATCCGTAGTATTCCTAATCAACAGCCATGACCATGCTACTAGGTTAAATTTACTAAGACCAAGCTAAGTCCTGATAAGGGCATCAAACTAATCGTCTAAGACATCTACGATATATCATCTAAGACAAACGTACAAACAATCGTACCCAGAGACATAACGTACAAGATACGTACAATAAGAAAACCTCCCTCATCACTTAACACGTTTATTTCTACATTCCATAAAACCTTCTAATCAACTCAGCGTATCATAAGAATTTGCATAAACATCCTCCTCCTTAGCACCCTCTGAACGAGCTGTCGACACATCGCCTTCAGTGCTTCCGTTGGCCAAAAGCTCGTCATCCTCTACATCCTTATCGAATCCTCCTCCCATTTGTTGAATGTGCAGCATATTGGCCTGGGACGCCAAATCCGTCAGCTTTCGCAGCACAGGAACTTGGATCCATCCAGGAATGTACGATTCGATTCTGGTCAACGGGCTGGCCACAGCAATCTCGAAAGCACCGCTATCATCGAGAGGAGTCGTCTCCAGCAGCAGCGTGCTGTTCTTATCCTTCTTCACTCGCGCTGCTATCTCACTAAGTATATCCGCTCGAATCGGCTCCTCATAGTCTGCAATCGAGTATTGCTGCAGCAGCTTCTGAATCTGCGCGGGGGACAGCGTCCAGCAGATGTCATACACAATATCGATATCATCAAATGACGACTTCTTCAGCTGCAGCAATTTCACCGCTTGCATGATATGATCCAGCCTCAGAATACCTTCATCAATCCCATGCGTCTTGCACCATTCCTCAACTCGGGTAATATTGTAGTTGATCTGCAGCCCACGCTTCCAAGTCAAAAACGATCGTCGCATCAGCAGGTCATTAAAACTCTTGACGCCCACAAGCTTCAGCAACTCAAGGATAGGCGCTTTGGTATATGCTTCTGGTAAATAGTATGCATGCAGAGCACCATACACCTTGTTGAGCAAACTGATCAGTTCATCCATCGAATATGTCGCTGACGAGCTGCTAAATACCTTGGACAAGAATCTCGCATGCTCATTCACAACAAATCCAGGTAAAGACTGAGATGTGACAAGTGCCGGAACAATCATTCTATCCAGTGTCTTCTTGACTTCCTTCATCCACACGTGATAAATGTTGAATTCCAAGTTCTCCAAATCGCTCTTGACCACCCCAACCAACTGACAGTACTGATTGAACTCAAACTCGCCAATCTCGTGCATCATTAGCTCATTATGCATGGCATTGTTCTCGCAAAAGCACATGAAAGAATACATGACGTGAATATTCGACAACCAGAACATTGCTGGATTAATGATAGCCTCGCCAGAGAGTTTGGTGACTTGGTCCTGAATGGCATTCATCGTCCCCGCCAAAAAGGCTTCACTTTCCTTGACAAGTCCCAGTCTCCACATCTCGCTTGTAGCTAAATTGATAATATTTGCTGGGAACAATATTTCCTGTCGGCGGGCTCCATTGTTAACGGTGGGTGGGGGCACCTTGAGATTCAAAACCAAACCCTGAATCGCCTCAGAAAAGAACGCCCTCTTCTCGTCCATCAGAATCCTCTCTATCTCCGCATTCAGCATGTTCAAGTCGCTAGATGCATCGGTGGATGAAGATTCCTGTCGCCTATGAGCTCTGCCTCCATCTGCGACCATTGCAATAGAGGCCGGTCGCGGACTGTAGCCGACAGCTTCCATGACTTGGTTGGCAAAGCTCGAGTTTGTAAGAGAATGCCTCTTGGTTCGTTTCTTCGTATATGACGAATTGTTGCCATTGCCAACAATACGCAAAGGAGTCATATTTTGCTGCGATTTTGCGGCATAGCTAGCCTTGGCGCTATCAGCTAGTTCTGCGCGCAACTGAGCAATAGTCTGGTTGAGGTTGGCCACATTACCTTCGTGCATTTGTATGGCCTCTTTTGCTTGAGTCAGTTGATCGCTCTTGCCTGACAACTCTCCCTTGAGCTCCGCATGCAGTCCGTCTAGTTCAGCCAATCTATCAACGGCTGATCCATGAGTCTTCTGGAGGACATCGTGAGCAGATTGCATTGCGGTAAGTTCTTTCATAATTTGATTCTTGGATTCTTCATGCTCCTCGGTGAGCTCCTGCATCTCTTGCTCCAAGCTCGAATACTTCTTCTGCCACTGAGCAATCTGCGACTGTAATCCATCGGCAACGGCCTGAAGTTTTCTATTTTCTTCCCTCCTATCAGCAAGACTCTGGGTAAGCTCAACCACCTTGTTTTCAAGGCGGTATTGAACCTCTCTATAGTGGTTGACGGACTTGGCCTCAACCCTTAGAGTCTTGAGCTCCTTCAAAGCCTGACGTCGTCGCACCAATCCCTGTACAATAATAATCTTCTTTCTCTTTCCATTGTACTCCTTTCTAGCTGCGTAACCTCTCCACTGGGTCTGGATGACAGTGGCAGCCGAAGTATACCGCTGTTCCAGCATGCTCTTACGAAGCAGATATCCACGGATATGACGCTGTAACTCCACCATCGAGGAGCGGGTCTTTCGGAATTGTTTGAGATCCCGATGTCCACGCCATCTTTTTTGAATAATGGTCGCAGCTCTAGATTGTCTGTTGCGTTGATAAGTGCTTCGAGCAAGATGTCCACGCACGAGATTCTGAAGATTGACAATGCTTTCTCGGATTCTCTTGTATTGGTTTCGGTAATAAACCATTCTGAGATTCTTCTGAATAATAATAGCACACTCATTTAATCGTTCACTTCGTAGCTTTTCTAGGTAGGCGAGCATGCCTGCCCGGAAGAATATCTTTGACTTACCAAGCTGGTACTTGGTGTCTTCAGACCCGGTGATACACTTCTTCAGAATAAGATCACATAGAGGCTTGATTTCTTGCGTCCATTGAGTAGAAGGAACAAGCATATAGTATCTTGAAGCAAATTCTTCATAAGTCCATCGCGTAGGAAACCCTGCGCAAGATATTCGAATTGTTTCCAGCACGCCGCAAGCCCTCAGTTGTGATAAAACCAGGGGACCGCTGAATTTCCAGGCAGCTTTCTCATCATTCGTCTTGATGCAGCGGATATAGTGAGCGTTCGTAGAGTTAATAGTAGTCATCAATTCTATAAGCGATCGCTTGAATATGCTCCCCAGGGTCGGCTTCCTGTTTACAAGAGCTCGACCTCCAACTTTGCCAGCAGGCTGCGGTGCAGGATCGGCCCTTGTGGCATCAAAGATCGATTTCAAAAACGGATTTGAAGTAGCTTCCAACACTTCCACCAGCTCATCGGGAACAGTGTCACGATTCTTCTCGATGAAACCAGCCGATTCATAAGTAACATTCATGGCATAATGCTTGACAATGAATCCCGAATTGCCGAAACGAGGCTTGTTGAAAAAGGCGTCCTTCTTCTCAAAATTCTGATAAAGCTTGTTAACAAAGCCGTCATCGTTACCCGCCGGAAGCCTCGACTCCTCATCCAACAGCGATAAAATACCAAGCTTGTTTTCAATCAATGAAATACAGGGCTGATTATCGCTGAACTCGATAAAGGTCCATTCGATTTCTTCCTTGACGTATTCATCCTGCTCCAGTTTGAACACATGCTGATTAAATTCCTGCTGAAGTTTCTCATTTGCATAATTAATGCAAAATTGTTCAAAAGAATTTAGCTTAAAATGTTCAAAACCGTAGATATCCAAAACACCAATGAAAGAGTTAGCCTTTTCGCTAATTTCCTCAGGGCAAAGAGTCTTGTTGATCATTATGACGAGCCAATCAAACAGCAGGGAGTAGATATATTTGGAGACTGAATCACGAACCACCTGAGCCTGCTTATCAGAAAGATTAGAGACGATTTTCTCATTCCTAGTCGTGATTTGTTTCTTAACAATCCACTTTGAAAAAGACATGGCGTCCAAACCTAGCAGTTCAGCAGCTTTAACCAGAGAAGGCTCGTCTGAGCTTAAAATAGCATTGGTTCGCGTAGCCGTGATCTTGATATTTCCAGTATGCAGCAAACCAGCCAACACCTTAAATATTTCGTGCTGACTATCTTCTTCGATGCCAACAATCTTCAGGGCAGATTGAGTTTGTGAAAATTCCTGGCCATCATCGATATCAGCTATTTTGCTGTCACCGCCTTGGTTCAAGTAGTGAAAATCATCAACACTGGACAAACCGAATTCGGACTTTTGCTCTTCAGTCGCACCACGGCATAGTTGATAAAAGATGTGGTAATTTCGCTCCGTAGTTGGCTGGAATACGAGACGGGATCTCTCCAAAAGGTAGGTTCTGATCTTAGCTCCGATGATTTCAACCTGCTTATCGAATATGATCTCCAGATACTTTCCAAAACGCGACGAATTGTCATTTCTGGTGGTTTTGGCATTGCCAAAAGCTTCCATTATGGGATTCGTCGCAAGAATCTGCTCTTCGGTATGGGATAAACTGTCATGGCCGGCATGTTTCTGGTGCTTATGTGGGCGATCAGGATCTTCGACAGTAGCAAAATATCGCATGATATACTTGGCACTGACGGTCTTTCCTGCGCCCGATTCGCCGGAAACCACAATCGTCTGGTTCTTGTTGTCACGGAGCATGCATCGGTAGGCATCCTCAGCAATTGCAAACAAATGAGGTTCGAGCTCGCCACGGCGCTTGCCGGCATACGCTTGAATGATATCTGGTGAGTACAGATTGTCGACGCGATGGAAGGGGTTGGCGGCGATCAATACGATACCGGAATAGGTATAGATATTGAGCTGGGCATATCTCATGCGAATGGCATTCAATACAGCCGGCTCATTCAGATACGACAGTGACGTCAAATCCTCAGTGGTCTCCAGAATTGGCGGGTTTCGCAGTGGAGGCAGCGAGTCGCTGCTTGAGGCAATAGCATCCGAAGTTGTATCGACGGTAACCTCCTACAACGAGTTAGGACAAAAACGGGAAAAACAAACGCAAACCACCTACCTTTCCGTTTTCCAGTTTGAGCGTGAGCGTGACCTTGGAGCCGTCTTCCTTTTTGTTGGCAACCTCGGCTCCGATCCACCCTTCAGTCTCATCGGGAAGCCAGCACCGTCTATTTAAGGTTAGTTTATGCTTAGACAAGAGCGCAGATATGTGAAATAAAGCGCGGCACTGCAAGCGGACTGCAGAGACTGTGAATTCAGGCGAAATTTCACACCGGTTCAGCCACTGGTGTCGCTAACAAACCGCCAGTGATGTCGTTAAGGGGTAGCCAGGGTGACGTCAAGTACCGCGGAAAACGGATAATAGCGTGTCCAGAGACGACACAACATGCCGACAGGTGATGGAAAATGCAGATCACACGCCGACATTGTATATTTCAGGGATTTGCCAGCGAAATGGCAGCATTTTCCACGTCGATCGCGTCGGACGCTGGCAACCGAGGTATCACTGATACGGCTCAAGGAAGCGCCAAAAGCAGGCAAACCGCGCGAATATTCCACACACACGCAGAGATCAAACCAATGGTCAGTACTTACGTTCCGGGACTATATGCGGATGAGTCCATTGTGTTGCAGTGAAAGCCTGAGAGAAGTAAGTAATTTAGAGGTAAGTTGGCAGTTTAAGGTTGTGCCGGAGGGTAACCCTGTGAATCATAGGAGAGGCGAGAAGATTGAGGCAACAGGGTGGATTGAGGAGATAAAATAGAGTATATATTGGATATTAGTGGAGATGTGGATATTGCAGGGTTTTATATGAGAAATTGTTGGATTTACGCTATGTGGATGGTATCTTTGGATGCATCGATCGTTAATGCATGAATTGAGCATTAATAGACACGGCATTTGACACGTCCGTTAGACGCTGGAGTAAAGTTCTGCAATTACTGCAATTGATTTGGATTTCTTGACTTCACTTTGGACTTATTTTCGATTAGTTTACGCAATTCTTGGCTTTTGTCAAGCCTCAAACTCAATTAATGTTGAAGGCTGAAGAATAGAATAGAAGACAATATCGAGACGTCAAAAGAAGGTAGTATTAGCCGACATGAAAGATAGATGGGGACATATACGAAAAGTTAGATATTGAGTTTAGGCGATTGATATTATTTAACTGTAGTTTGGCTGTTTGGACAAGTGTTCTATCAGTTTGGTAAATGTTAATGCACGGAAAGATACACGCATAGACAGCAAATACAAAATATAGATGACCCCTTTCGGAATTGACGTTGATCGTTTAAAAACATGCTTTATGACTTTAGGTATCGTCTATATGAATCCCTATGCAGTCAGGCAATGTATTAGGTTCATCAACCCACTCTCTGGCTCATGTTTCAAGACGTTATGTGCTCATGCATCTTCAAGCCATTACCTGCTCATCCAGTTATACGTTGATCATATCAATTTGAACCAAATTCAAGCCAAATGATGCCAAATTACCACCGCCTAAAACTTCTTGTCGCTTCTGGCCGAGCGATCAGCCATCAACTTCACAAACCGCTCTTCCCGCATATGCTCAAACTTGGCATTTAACGATGAAATCACATAGTACGCCCCCAGCCCTGCTACTGCTCCGTAGCCATATGTATGGGGCTTATAATAGAAAGGAATGCCTGCAAAAGACCGGGTCAGCCCAGTTACGATGGCACCTGGCGTGTCAGTAACGATCTAGAAGCAATATAAAGCTGTACAAATGCCATATAAATCTCCTACTCACCTATAGTAGCGTATTGAAACAGCTCTGCAAACTCAGCCATTGCCAATTGGTGCTTTTCCAGTGGAGTTGATTGGCCAAATTGGGAGTTGGTGAAAAGACAAAACGCTCGTGACTTAATGTTGAACATATACCGTACTACACTTGCAGGAGGCGATTAAAAAAGCCTGTGACTGGGTGAAAATATATTACACTACTTGCAGGAGGGAATATACGAATTACAGTTACTAATTACACTTGAAATCTCAAATTGCTACATACAAGATCCTGCTGACAGGCTAGAATGTCTTCCGCTCCTACAGCATCTTCTTCAAAACCGACCTCTCCAAGACCTGAAGGCTCGCTGTCTGCCAAGGATCTCAAGGCGTTGAAAAAGGCTGAAAAACAGAAGAAGCGAGCTGCTCAGAAAGGCTCTGCCGGCATGCCTCCTGCTGATCCGCGAGCCCAGCAACAAACGAACAGGAAAAACGACACTGACAACGGCCAGCATCGCGTCAGACTGTTTGCGCATTTGGAACCTGCTCGTGGAATCGCTGACATCAATGCTGACGGCGTCGACACCTACGGAGTCCATCCTGCCATTCTTACGCTGGGCCTGCGGTTTGCATCCTACAAGATCACGGGATCTACAGCTCGATGCCGAGCCATGATGATCGCTTTCAAGGAGCTTATAAAAGACTACCACACGCCGCCGGGGACGTCCATGTCGCGTAACCTGACTGCATTGCTGGGCCATCAGATTGACTATTTGAAAACTGCCCGGCCCCTTGGTATTGCCATGGGCAACTCTATCAGGTACCTGAAGCAGGTTATCACGACGCTTAGCATAGACTTGTCCGATGACGAGGCCAAGGAATACCTGATGGGGGTCATAGACGCTTTTATTCGAGATCGTCTAGATATAGCCGGCAAGGTCATAGCACGATCTGCTGCGCAAAACATAAATGATGGCGACGTTATTCTCACGTATGGGCACTCAGGCGTTGTAAGAGATGCCCTGCTTCAGGCCCATGATGATGGAAAGCAGTTTTCTGTTGTAGTGGTTGATTCAAGACCGCTTTTTGAAGGCAAGCACCTGGTGGGCGAGCTGGCCGAACGCGGGCTAACCTGCACCTATACACTCGTATCTGCATTGTCGTATGTTGCCAGTGGCATCACAAGTGTTTTGGTAGGTGCACATGCAATGCTGTCAAACGGCCTGCTGTATTCACGAGTGGGAACTGGCATGGTATGCATGTCGGCGAAATCACAATCGATTCCGGTTACAGTTTTGTGCGAATCCATCAAGTTTTCCGATAAGGTTCAGCTGGATGCTGTCACGTTCAATGAGTTGGCTCCTGAGAAGACTTTGTTGAACCTATCTAATGACCCTGATAGAAGCACAGTTGCATCACCATTGAGTACGGGAAAGCAGGCTTTTTCCAACTTGTCGTTACTGAATGTCATGTACGATTTGACGAACCAGAATCATATTAAGAAAATCATTACAGAGTTGGGAAGCGTGCCGGCGTCGTCTGTTCCGGTGATAATTCGTGAATACAAAAATTACTAGGAGGTACACGATATTGGGATATGCTCAGAGCTAATATGACAATATGCTATTAACCTTCGACAGCATACTAATCGGTACTCTAGAATGTTCATCGGTTCTACAGTATACTAATTGATACTGTAGGATGCACCTCGGTTATACAGCATACTCCTCTATATTACACTGTTACTCCTAGTATATCCTTTAATATGCATGCCTTAAATACGTCTATTTACACATTATAATCGCCTTTAAACTAATGTTCTAAGCCTAATAATTAGCGCATATACCACAAAAATGAGTCACAATGCAGTATCTAGCACTGCCATTTCTCATTTGCATCTGATTACCTACTTATTACTGTTCATTTTCACCACAGTCGACCGTATGATCCGTGGATCTTGCCGTAAAATTCTAAACGCTTCACTCTGCACACTTGGTGACGAATCAAATTGTATGTGAAAATGCGCTCCGACAATATGCGACTGCCGGTTCTTGTTGATGATTCTCGGAAGTTGTCGCATTCCCATGTTTTCCATCTGCCGAACAATTCCTCGATTATTCACTATCAGTTTGCCGATCATTCGGCACAGTTCCTGCGCATCTGCAGTACCGCTAGGTCCTGCTGACCGTGCTATACCGACGATCTCGTAGAGCATTGCTGGTGAAAAAAAAAATGCACTCGTCGGAAATAAGAAAGAAGGCCGGGTAACAATATGGGCAATTCACCGAGTAAAGAGATCAACCCGAGCAAAGCTGTTTCCTTTCATTACAACAATGCTTTCGCGCACAATGTTTTCGCAAACAATGCTTTCGTCTGCAGCCAGCCTATCGTTGAGAGCTGGAGCAGTTCCGCTTACTCGAAGTGCGTTTGCTCGAAATGCGTTTGCTTCGAACTCCTTATCATATCAATTAGGAACCCGGTGCTACTCCAACAGTCTGTCTGAAAGCGGCCCTGCTTTCAAGTATTCTGCTTCCCCGGTCGTTAAATACACAGACGATCATGAGTGGGTGGCCGTACATGGCGACGGGACTGCGTTTGTTGGAATTACCAAGTACGCTGCCGACGCTCTCGGCGATGCGACCTATATTGAATTGCCCGAGGCCGACAGTGAAGTCTCCAAAGGTGAGTCAATGGGCAGTGTAGAGTCGGTGAAATCCGCCAGTGAGCTGTATTCCCCTGTCAGTGGGACAATAATTGAAGTTAATGGGGAGTTGGCTGATTCTCCAGGCCTGGTCAATAAGGACCCTCTTGGAGATGCTTGGTTTACAAAGCTGAAAATCAACGATACAGCAGAGATGAACGAGCTGATGGATTTGGACGAGTATGAAGAGTTCATTAAGAGCGACTGATCAAAAAGTCAGTGTGGAGCCAGTTAGCGTTGTCACGGCAATCATTGACATGTCCATCAACATATCATCCGTGCACATTATTCGCGGTACATTCTGTAGTAATTACCCATATCATAATGTACATTCTAGAGTGATCATTGGCCAGTTACCTGCTTGTTTTATCACTCTGAACTCCATTCTTCTCCGATACCTGCGCTGATCACTCATCAGACGCGTACTACCTTGCTCCAACGGACAACGGCCGAAAGAACTGGTACTGAGCTTCTTGCCGTACCGTCGTGACAAAATTCAATTGCACCTGACTACTCCTACTACTCCATTCGCGTCTAATTTTTGAGTTCCTGCCAAAATCACAACAGTCCAATACCCCAGCCGACACTAATTTTTAAATCTACATCTAACAAGCTAGTAAGTTCGCATGCTTTCGAACAAAAGTTTGGCTTAAACCGAAGAAAAGCCGGCTCAGTCAATGGGCTTGCTATTTTTTCAAACAATAATTCATGGCTATATTCAAGAAACCCGTTTGACGTACCTAGGCTGCTATTAAGCCAGCAAAAAGAGTAACCAACTCACCGAAAATATGCGTCCTGATTGCCAATGCAAAGTCAGGAAATTCCACTACTTAGTTACGCCATCCGCCTTTTGTAAAAATTCATAATGTTGCATGGAGTCATCAGTTCTGTAAAAATATGCGTATATGTAATAAGACCACACGACTACGTCAAAATACGCATATTTTTACGAAAGCAAAGATAAGACAAACTTTCACTGTAGAGCTGTGTCAGCTGATCTCCGTAAAAATATGCATATATTTGCAAAGTTGTGTCAAAATACGCATATTTTAACTGTGTATCTCAAAATATGCATATTTGGCGGCCATCAGGGGTTGCCCTACCTACACATCTCCTTGTGCAAGCTGATTTCACAAAAATATGCATATTTTTACACGATTGTCAAAATATGCATATTTTTGCACAGTCGATGTCAAAATACGCATATTCTTGCAAAGTCGATGTCA
Organism: Casaregolazyma lundiana; assembly: GCA_030563415.1. Taxonomy (NCBI): domain Eukaryota; kingdom Fungi; phylum Ascomycota; class Dipodascomycetes; order Dipodascales; family Trichomonascaceae; genus Casaregolazyma; species Casaregolazyma lundiana. The sequence continues at coordinate 91,157 of JAJMJF010000015.1, read as the reverse complement.
AAATACGCATATTCTTGCAAAGTCGATGTCAAAATACGCATATTCTTGCAAAGTCGATGTCAAAATACGCATATTTTTGCAAAACCAATGTCAAAATATGCATATTTTTACAAAATGAAATTCGGGGTTACCCTACCTAAATATCTGCTTACGTCAGCAGATTTTGCAAAAATACGGATATTTTTACACGATTTTGTCAAAATATGCATATTTTAACATAGCACTGAAAAAATACGCATATTTTGGCATGGAAGTGAAAAAAATATGCATATTTTTACAAAATGTAAGTTAGGGTGGCTTTCACTGCAGAGTGTGTATTATCCCGCGACGGTCCATGAGCTCACAACTGTTTAGCCGTACTCAACAAAACATGCTCGAATAGAAATCTCTCCATCGCATATTGAATGTTGTCCGAATATTTCATTAATTCGGTTGATGATCTTATATTGAAGACCGATAATATTCAAACCTGTGTCACCTGATGTCTGTAAAAATATGCGTATTTTGACACAACTTTGTAAAAATATGCATATTTTTACAAAATGAAATTCGGGGTTACCCTACCTAAAAACGTGCTTATGTCAGCAGATTTTGTCAAAATACGCATATTTTTTCACAGTATGCTAAGATATGCGTATTTTTGCAAATTGTTATGGGAAAGCTTTCCGACTGTGTTGCGACGTACCTTATGGGTGCAAAAATATTGGAAGCTTTGCACCAGTAACACAGTTACCGAAACTATGAAAATTCCGGAATTTTTTCAAAGTGTGTCAAAGTTCCAGAATTTTCACACTCAGTCTGTAAAAATTCCGGTATTTTTTCATTGGGTATGTCAAGGTTCCGGAATTTTTACATTCGGTCTGCCAAAGTTCCAGAATTTTTACATCCTGTGTCAAAGTTCCAGAATTTTTACATTCCGTGTGTCAAAATTCCAGAATTTTCACCACCAAAAATGGGGTTACCCTACTGAGGGTTAGGGCTAAATGTAAAAATTCCGGAATTCTTTCATTGGATGTCAAAGTTCCAGAATTTTTACAAAACCCAAAATAGGAGTTACCCTACCTGTCAAAGGGATTACCCTACCGAGGGTTAGGGCAACTGTGTAAAAATTCCGGAATTTTGACAAGACCTACAAAAATTCCGGAATATTTGCAAAGCCAGGTGACAATGTCAGATGTAAAAGAGAAAACCGCAAAGCCAGCCGTTTTTAAGTAAAAGCTTCTTGCTACGTTTCAGCAAGATCCAGAAACTCCGAAAGATCTACAAAACGATGGCTCTGTCAACGAAGAACTATGGGCTGAGCTGGCAAAAAATCATATAAATGAGGAACTCAAATTTTTGTTACTATTCGAGTACAGTGACGCTGTTGTATCAGCTTGTGACGACCATTTTGGCCGTAGCAAATTCTCTGCTGGCTTGTCGTGTTTGCCCCAATCATCTAACACAGCCGTGCGGTTTGCCACCAAATTTGTATATATTAGTAAGCAGCACTGTGTGCACACAAAATTTGGCCAAATTGAAAGATTTTCGCAGATTTGGGGGGTCAGACCACAGGGCAAAATCGTCTATTTTCGCCATTACGGACACCATTAACCTTTAAAACATACATCTTTTGAATATTATAATGACGAGGAAGAATAGGAATTTATATTCTGCTAATATTCATATACATCAAAGCTTTGACTGTTCAGATATCATAAATTTTTCATAAATTTTTTTGGGCTTTTCAGGCATCTTTTCTAAAAATTTTTTGGCTGATGAAAATTTGGTAGCGCTGAAATTTTCCCAAGATTCCAAGCTCAAGCTCAAAAATTTTGGTTTTGCTTGAAAATCTACGAGCACGTGACGTACATAAAATCAAATTGGGAAGTATTAGTAAGCATTTGTGAAGGAGGGTAAGGGGCAATTTGTGGTACGGCTGGTAACCGGTTACCCTGCATCAATTAATTTCCGGCCTCGGAACCAGGCCACGTGACCCCATTATTCTCTCCAACCCGATAAGCAGGTGCTCAAACCCCACATCATCCAATATGTATGAATTAGTGGACTCTGAAAACGCGCAACGAGTGCGATTGCGCAGAGCCTCGGATACGGAAGTTATTGCCGATAGTGACGATTCGTCGGAAGCGGATAGCTCGTCGGCTGCTACGCCAGTAGGAGCATTGGGCATCCCTAAGGGGCTACTGGATCAAACGCTGCAGGGAACTGGCGTGTCTCAGAGCGACGTAAACAGTTTGATCACGAAGAGTAAGGCCAGGAGGAGGAGGAATAGCGAGGTTGACTCGATCCATGCGCTTCCAGGGACCCATATATCGCCGGGGCAACTGTATAGCACGGATAGCGGCCATCTCTACCATGCTGGCAAAGTCTGCATCATTCTGGTGGGCTTGCCGGCACGCGGAAAAACGCATCATGCAGTTGCGCTAACACGATATCTTCGCTGGCTCGGTGTAAAGACGCATGCGTTCCATGTTGGTGATTACCGGCGAAAGCTGCAGGAACCCGGTGCGCAAATGCCCGGCGACTACTTTAAGATTAATGCCGCTCCGGAAACGCGGGCGTTTCGCGAAAAGGTGATTGCGGCATGCTTGGAGGATATTGATAGTTTTTTTGACGAGGGAAAGGGACAGGTGGCTATCTACGATGCGGTCAACTCTCTTGCGTCGTTGCGCCGCTCATTGGCCAAGCGATTCAGAGCTAAAGGCGTGTATCCTTTTTTCATCGAATGCCTTGCTACTGACGAGAAGCTTGTGATTCGGAACATTCGAGATGTCAAGATCACATCGCCCGACTACAAAAACATGGATCCTGACGAAGCAGTCGCACACTATCTGAAGCGGATCGAGATTGGAATCCCCGACTATCAGCCGGTGAATGAGAGCGAATTGAGCTACGTTAAAACAATTAATGCTTGCGAGAAAATCATCATGAATGCCGGCGATTTGGGGTTCAGCTATCTGCACAACCGAATTGTATACTTTCTAATGAACGCTAAAATAAAGGTCGGCTCGGTTTACTTTGCCAGGGCTGGTGTAAGTGATTTCTCGGAGGACGATTACAAGGCTGATGGTCCGCTGTCGGAGCAAGGTAAGGATTATGCTAGAAAACTCAAGAAGACTCTGTGGGAGCACGTTGACAACCGACGCGAGCGTGCGCAAAAAGACGCAACTTTGGATCTGCTCACTCAGAGCATCAGAATGCCAGATGGCCACGATAGCTCGTATTCAATCAAACCAGACTGGCACGAGAAGACATCCGCTAGTAGCAGCGCTACTGCTAGCCCAAAACTTGCGGCTTCAAGAAGTCGAAGGTCATCGTTTGTGGACGAGCTTGAGGGAATCACCCCTCCAATGAGCAGCGGGGCGTCCACGCCACAAAATGCTAAAGACGCCCTTAGCGTATCTACAATACGAGCGGATGCGTTGAACACTTATGACCGGCTCACCCTGACGGTTTGGTCATCGTCGCGGGTGCGAACAGTTCAAACAGCTGCAGTGTTTGCTGAAGATGGCATCATAGCCACCCAGAGAACACAACTTACACAGCTAAATCCTGGTGAAGCCGATCTTCTGTCTCCTCAGCAGCTCAAGGAGAAGTATCCCGAGGAATACAAACGACACAAGATTGATCCATATCACCATAGGTATCCTAGAGGTGAAAGTTATCAGGATGTTGCTGTCCGGTTGGAACCTTTGATCATGGAAATGGAGAGAACGACCAACGATCTGCTCATAATAGCGCATGAATCAGTTCTGCAAGTGCTGTACGGGTACTTGATGGGCTGTTCAGTCAACGATATTCCAAAGTTGGAGTTTCCACTGAACGAGATTGTGGAAATCATCCCCAACGCATACATGAATCAAGCGAATCGTATTCCGATTCCTGGGGTGAATCCATGAGAAAGAAGAGATTGATGTGAATTGCCCCATGAGCAATTAGATGAATGGAATGCTCTCATGATGAGTGTTCCACATGTCGTATTGATACAGATAGTATCCAGACGTATTTGTGGACAAGGACAAAATATCATTATTTATTATGAAAGTTGATGCAAAAACATTAAAATCTAACTGGCCTTGATTAGGAGCTTCATTTTCATGCGCAGGCGGCGCCATTCGGTATACTCATCGCGAATAAAGCTGGCCTTTTCGCAGGCCGTATCCTTGATATAAAAAAACCGAGCCGGCGGCGTATCCAAGAGCAAATCCACGAGCCCCAAGTCACGAAGCAAAACTACAAACATCATCCACGCAACACCAACGAGAGCACCGCTGGCGATGCCAACTAGCACTTGGGTGGGCGTATGGTACTGCAAGTAGGCTCGTGAGAAGCCGACACCAGCAGTCAAAGCAACCAACCCCAGTGTTCTCAGCACCTTTTTTGCCGTCGAGAAGTGCCTCATACGTAACCACATCCAGCAGCATATATATATACAATAGTAAGCCATGAATTGGGAATGAGCAGACGGCATGCCGAAGCCGTTGTGCTGAATTGAATCTGCCGTGAGCGAAAATTCACCATAATTAAACCCATGTTACTTACGCGGAGGCCGTTCCTGGCGCAGCTTCTTCTTCAAATACACATTGAATGCTTCACAGGCGACCTGGCCTGCGCCCATCATAAACGTTTCGATTTCTCGCCGAGAAAAGCACTGCGTGGCATACACGACCAGTATGATCTGGGGAACTAACGACAGAATAGCACACACAAATCCCACAGGGTCGTCCTTCTGGTACGTGACCATTGTATAGGAGAAGACGGCCACCGGTTGGCTCATTGTGCTGGTGTGAGGCATGCGAATAGGCTTTTTTTTATGAACGGCATTAAATTATCCTTTCTGGGGCAGGTGCCTCATATCGGGCCGATCCCGCCAATCAGAGAGAATCTGCAAAGATCCGGCTTGGGCAAATCATCTTAAAAGATATGCCATATTTGAAATGCATTTTATTGACTTTTTTTTGCAGCTAATCCGGTTGCTTCTGATGCCCGTTTTGCCGAGCCAGGGCCTTGATGCCGCAAAACTGACATGTTCCTGAAAACCGGCGAAAATCCCGCAATGGAGATTTGAGGCGGTAATATGGGCCAGGAGGCGTTAGAGAAGTAATTTAAATGAGGTAAGCGATCAATTACGGATTCTAGACGGAGAACGAGATGCGGTCACGTGACTCCCATGTCGAGTCGCCTCTCTCTTCCGGATAACCTGCAATTTCGAGGCAATTGTCTAATACCGCGAATCGACGTTTCGAATTAACGTCCGAATTACGTTTGAATTAGCGTATTCCGATCAACGGCCGTTTTCCGGACCATACCCGAATCAACGCCTCTCATCTCTATCGTTCAAGCCGTGCATCTGCGCCAGTGGTGATTCACCACTTTACCGAGTCGGTCCAAACTTCACATATGAACCGTATATTGCAATACGAGAAAAGCAGCCGTGACTGGCGAGCTTCAATTCCATTCGTCGTGGGTTCCATGAGTCTCGCCACGTTCAGTGATATCTATCTGTATTCTACAGTAGTGCCGGTAGTTCCGTTCCTTTTCAGAGACAAATTCAACGTCCCCGCTGATAGAGTTGAATATTGGATTTCCCTGTCCCTGTCATTATACTCGGTCGGCCTCATAGTTGGCTCGTTGGTGTTTGGATATGCTGCTGATAAAGTCAAGAAGCGCAAAGGGCCAATGATCACCGGACTCCTAGTCCTCCTTGGCTCGACATTACTTCTCTGTTTTTCCCAGAATGTCGGTCAGTTTGTTGCTGGCCGTATATTGCAGGGCATTTCAGGTGGCGTCGTATGGACGGTCGGGTTGGCTATCATTATCGATGTTGCCCCTCCAGACAAGATCGCCCTGGCTCTCAGTTTCCCGGGAATTGCAGTCGGCGTCGCCTATGCCCTCGGTCCTGTTATAGGAGGCGTTGTATATGAGCGAGCAGGCTACTACTGGGTTTATGCCATCTGCTTTATCATTCTGGGTGCTGACATTATATTGCGGCTTCTGATTATAGAGACTTCCAAGGAATCTCTACTTTCGGAAGATGCACAAGAGACGCGGATGGAAGAAGGGCAATCTCATACAGAGCCTGTTACTCTCATGGACCGTATAGGCAGTCTTGTTCTTTTTGGCAATCTCGGCTTCATCGTTAATATGCTGCAGACAGTGGCTCTAGGCTGGTTCATGGGCGCAATAGACACTACACTTACATTACGATTCAAAGCCTTGTTTGGCTGGGACTCTCTCAAGTCGGGATTGGCGTTTTTATGCATGGCTATAGGCACTCTGTTTGAGCCTCTGGTTGGAATGGCCTGTGACAGATACGGCCCCAAGTACCTAATGGTTGCGGGATTTATGCTCTCAGGTGTATGCTTTATTTTGATGCGACTACCTGGACATAACACGTCAGGAAACATTGCAGCACTTCTGATCCTGCTGACGCTTTTGGGCCAAGGAATAACATTTCTCATGACGCCGCTCATGGCCGAACTGTCCGCCATAGTGGGAAAAGTCGACAGTGCAAATCCCGGGAAGATGGGCCGTGGGAAAGGATTGGGCCAGGCATATGCATTCTTCAATGTGTTTTTCTCAGTAGGAAGCTTGGTTGGGCCTCTTGAGGCAGGCTCAGTGATGACCAAGTACGGCTGGTCTGACGAGACGCTTTCTCTGGGAATCGTGAGCTTCATTATCGCATTGCCGACGTTTCTCTTCACGGGCCGAAATATGCTTCATCGGCAGATAAAAGAGGCTGCTGAAAATGACCAAGAAATCGAGCTGAATCAAACGGCAATTGGTACATCCAGCTCATTATCTATCGCGAGAGAAAACTAATTGCAGTTACTATTCTATCACACACTATACACATTCATAACTATCATTCACATGCAAGGTTGTTGGTGTCGGCGACTTTTGCACTGGACTTTTGTTTACTTTCCCGGTGAAATGATGTTGACTTTACACTCCCACCATTAGCGCCCATGTACCGTGGCTCAGAAGCGTTCTCGCTGTCGGGCAGACGGGGTTGGACCCTTAAAGAGGATGATCTGAAACTTGGCGAAATCGGTAAGTAATGCTGTATTTGTGAAACTCGACGTTTCTAACTGTTTAGACCTAATTGAGCCCCACAGTGGCTCCGATTCAGTCAAGACCAGCATTGTACGAATACCCTTTTGTAGACTTTCCCATGTAGAGGCCTAACCGTAGAGCGAGATCCAGTTCCAAGCAGAAGAGTGGCAACGAAAGGCAGTGGTTGCTGAAAAGAAATTCGACAAACTGCTGCAAGTACACGAAGAGTATAAAAAACAAGACCGGCTCCGACAACGCCAACACGACGACATGCAGGCGCAACTGGAGGAAAACCAGCAAGTGATAGTCAGCCTCATGTCACAGTTAGACGAAAGTTCCGGGCGCGCCACGAGTTTGGAATCGCAGCACGAGGAGGCTCTCAAAGAACAAACAGCCATCTCCGACAAGTATCAGGCCCTCTCCGACAAGTATCAGATGAATAAGAAAAAGTATCTGGCCAGAGAGAAGGATTACAAGGCGCAGCTCAAAGAGTTGCGAAGTCAGGTCCATGTTTTGTCGAAGGCGCTTCACCAAGCACAAGGCGGTAATTCAGCTTCCAGCAGCGTATACAGTCCTGTTGGATCGCCCAAGTCACCCAAGGCGTAGGTTTAGTGTTGGAACTGGTATCACGATCGTATAGCATTATATCAGTGTAATCCCCGTAGCAATTGGTAATGTTTATATCAATTTTTATTAGGTCTCAGTGCTAGTGCCGTTGTAACTCGGCTGATCCGCCATGCCGGAAATAGTAACCCTTAATTTACTTCTGCATGATGGAATATAAACCAAAAAAAAAGTGTACTTGTAGAGTGAGCGTGAATCTAGGAGGCATGATGCTTAGAATAACATCTACGGAGCAGCTCAAACTTAAGAGAATTGCATGTGATCGGTAAGGAACGCAACGGTACGCACATGAGAAATATACCGCAAAGCTAATGACTTTCAGCAGAAATAAATATATTAAATAATAATGGAGTCTGGCATGGCCAGGGCTCGCCTGATAAGCACTGCAGCGCTTAAGCAAATGCCAACTTAACTCCTTCGTATGCAAAGATTTTTCTAACGGCAACTTTTTCAAGCAAAATAACCCATGCTTATTCACAAATCCGACACAGCTGGCTCATTCATCCAGAACCGCAAAGTATGCAGCTCCGGCTCACATTCGTCGTTAACGAGCTTCTTGAGTCTTTTACTGCAGTTTTTTATGAAAGCAAGTTGACGACCGGCGTCGTGGACTTCAAGCTTCATCTTCTGGTCGCGCAGCTCCTTGAAGAGTTTGATGACAGCCTCACGAACCGTTAGATTTTTTTTTGATCTTTTAACAGCAGCAGCGATATTGTCAGAGCACCAGTCGGCAGCTTCAAGCTCGTTAGTTACATCCTCAAGCTGGTTGTCAGTAGCCGCGAGACTCCTTTTCGTGGACGCAAGGTCATTTCTAGTAGCAGTGAGGTCGTTTCTAGTAGCAGTGAGGTCGTTTCTAGTAGCCGTGAGGTCATTTCTAGTAGCCTCAAGCTGCTGTTCAGTATCCGCAAGGTCATTTCTAGTAGCTTCAAGGTCACCTTGAAGTGTACCATTTTCTTGCCGGTCCCTAGATGAGTGCCCGAGAGCAACGTGGGTTCTTCGTCGATCGTCGGCTTGCTTTGCAGCAAGCCTTCCATATTTGACAGTAAGGCGATTAAATTTTGCAATGAGCTCCGTCTGCTCCTCCCCTGACAACTGTGGGTTGTCTTCAGGCTCTTTTCCCGTGTCCCTTTGGTTGCGAGTGCCAGAGCTTTCTGGGGACATGTAGATGGTTGGATGGTAAGTCGATCTAACTTGTAACGCCGAATTTATAGGCAGTCGGATAGGCATTGCAAAACGGTATAGGAAAATAACATGCATCTACCTACCTTGAGGTAATACATATATAATGATGTTGCCCGAGTTATGGCATAATATGTCAAAAAAAAGACAACAATTATGGGTTGAAAAGACTGTGAGAGATTCGCTTTTGCAATTGATACACTAAACAGCGATTTACTATGACACTGATGATATTTACGAAGACATTGAGTACACAGTAGGTAAATCTCACGAAAATGCGCGAAATACACGAAAACACAGAGGACCGTGGTCGTCGTGGTACACAGTTCATGTTGGTCTACATTTATAGGATGGTAGTTGACAAGGCCACAATTAAGCTGCGCAACCTTATTAGCTCTATAATTATGAAATAAAAGTTGTCATCAGAGTCAGTCGCAGTTGTTGGTGGGGTCATAGGCAAAATGTGCTAACTTTTGCTGCAATGCCTTACAGAAAACCTGGCGTTCATTCCACGCAGTACCGGCATGCTACACTTTTTCTACCGCTGAATGTTATCAAGAATTTTGGGTCCTGTAAACGCTTTATTCAGTTCTGCGGCAACTGCTTTCAATCCGGGATCAGTGGCAGATCTGCGAAGCATTTACTTCTATCGAGCAGCTCATCTCTGAAAATAGCTCCTCCCATGCTAGAAGCGTCCGGCTTTATCAGGAGATATACCGACAGTGATACAGCCAAATCTGCAACGTTAGATCTCAATTCTCCACCTGTCTTTTGCTGCGAATTTGGCCTACGTTTGCCTGATTTGGACAAACGTCACAATTGTAGCTTTCCCCAACGCACACACATCCATAACCCTCCTGTCTATTAATAAGTCTTATACCACTTCGAGGACGGCCTATTAATAACTGTTATACCACTTCGACGACCGCCTCGTCGTCCGAGTCCTCCACAAGATCCGTCAGATTCACATCCTCAGAGCCCTCCTCACCTGCAGGAACTTCGTCACGCATGAGCATTTGCACAACACGTTCACATCTATCTTTTATATCTTCGTCCGTTGAAGCCTTGTGAAGTTCTCGTACCAAAGGATATACACCTTGGCTGCGTAGATATTCTCGCATTCGCCGCGATGCACACAGCAGAAGCAGACATTCGACATGAGTAGCCAGAATAGCTGTAATGGGCTCCCTGACCTTGTCAGGCGGAAGCAGTTGCAATTGTTCGGGCAGCTTGAACATCTCGTCGTCGTCAAGTTCCTCAGGCCCGGCAATTGGCAGCAAAATGTACGGCAACAGGTTGATGTCCTTGTCCAGTACAAGCTTTTCGTGAAAATCGACATCAAAAAGAATGTTTTTGACAGTGGATGCGACACCTTGTCTTCTTACGGTGGACTCGCTCTCCGTAAAAACGAGCAGCTTCGTCAACGGCACCACCTGGTCGTACTTCTGCTGCTGGATAAAGTATGCTCGACCCTGCTCAAGACGGGAAATGTCGGCAAACAGAAAGGAAAGATAGTCGTACTCGGCGTACTTGTTGAGTTTCCGGGTAGATCCCTTGACAAAACAGTCCATCAGACAGTCGATGACCAGATCAGACTGGAAAGTATCGGCAGAGCTCTTGCGCTTCATGGTGAGAAGAGCAGCAATTTGGTTACTTTTGGCCAGGTTGGCCAGCAACATGCAAAAAAGGTCCGCATTGGACTCATGCAGTTCCTGGATGTTAGTAGGACGACTATAAGCAACATCAAGTCCACATATAGCAGCACTCCTCGTCCATACTTACCAAAATAGAGTTTGCAATATATACTACAAACACCTCGTCTTCTGCTAGCGTCTCCAGAATGTGCTGATCGTCACACAGATTAATCAGCGCAGTCAGAGCGAGCTTGACGGTTCTCTGATCTGTTAGCACTACCGACAGGTACATGAAAAACAGCTGCACAACTACGTGCAAACACACCACAACTTACCTCCTGCCTCGCACATGCTAGCAACTTCAAATCCTTCACTCCCTGCATATCGTGGTCCTTAAATACGTACGACTGATGGCCCTGAGAGTACCCGACGGAGTGCTCCAGAGCCATCTGCCGGATCGCCAGCTGCGGCGAGTGCAGAAACGACACAAGCTATAATCAGCAAAACCATCCAGATCATCCAGCCAATTCACTCAGCAACCTACTTCCTCCAGTTCTTTGCTCATTCTGTGCTCGTCGGCCGTTGCCTGAAAAATTTCTTCGATGACCTTCAGCCGTGCGCCCCTCTCCTTCTAGCCCACCGTACAATTAGCCGAACTTAGCAACCGACCAACATGACTGTCGATGTCCAGGACACATCTGACGGAACTGCGTACAGGGGGGAAGAGAGAGTGCATAAGAGTACAGTCAGGGCTATTGACCGGGCCCTGTGCTCGTCGGCATGGTCCTCGATAGCCGATCTCGCCGCCAACTGCACCAGCGCCGAGGAGCACCTGGTGGCCCGAATCGCTCTGGTCGAGGCGGAAATTCACAGTATGCTTGAGAAAACTGACACTGGGCTGGCGATGCCATTTCAAGACGTACAGGACGCCGAGCGGGCCGAGCGGTTGGCCTCTGACCTCGGTGGTTTCGCCGACACCCAGACCTGGTCGCCCGAGCTGGCGTTTATTCAGAAAGTTGTCTATGGATACAGCATGCTGCTGGGTGGAAATGCACCCGAGGTGATCAATCTGCTGGATGAATCCCGCTTTTTTGACCCCAAAAGCTACAAATACACAAGGGTGGCCGTCATCAAAGCCAATGTGATACTCGCAACTGCTCTAGATATCGTTGGCCAGTCCGATAGAGCTATGGATGTGTACGAGGACGCTTCCAAGCATCCGTGTGCCAAACTGGACAGCCACTCGTTGGACAGCGAGGCGTTTCTTTGGTTGAAGTATTTCTACAGCCACTACCATGTTCTACGCTCCCGCCTGTCCGACGGGTCCGAGCGCTATTATGATCCGCTCGCACAGGTTCTACGTGAATGCCTGGCGCTGTTCCATAAGGACCCTGCTTCATTTGCTTCAAGAAACAAGGTCGACATGGCCAAATTGCTTATTCGTGTTAGCCATCGTAAGCCCAGCCCCGATCTCAAGGCTCAAATACGCAACGTGTTAGAGCATCACGAGAGCCTTGTGTTTCACTCATTAAGCACACCCAAAAGCACAGACTCCAATGATGCCGTCGAGAACTATATGGACCTTGTCATGGAGTACTGGGCTCTGTCTACGACGCTCTACGGCCAAGAGGAAGTCGTCGAAGACGCCGCTGACATCGCTCTCACCGAGCAGATCCTGAATACTGTCATCAATGCGCTGTACTCTACGTTTCATTCCTGCATGATCATGAGGAACAATATTACCGTTCTCTGCGCCCTTGGCGACTACAAAGAGGCCAAAGCCGCTTTCAGAACATACCAAAAGTACATGCACCATGTAGAGATTGAAGAGGAAAAAGGGGCTACACCTGTAGGTCATGTTGGCGATAACTTGGCTGATGTGGCTGTTCTCTATTCCAAAATGATCAAAGTCTACTTGCATACAGGGACAGAGGACACGTCGGTTCTCAAAAGTTTGGGTGACAAACTGCTAGTTATTATCGACAAACTCAAGCAAGCGAAGAACAAGCTGCTACTAGAGAGCATTGGTAACGGCCATCTGGCTGTAGCCTTGGCTTACTCTAGATACTCAGAGGTGCAGCATCATGGCTACGAAAAGTATGAGAAACTCGCGCTTGACAATTACAAGGCATCCATTAGCATATATCCTAGTAATGTCCAGGCATATTTCCATTATGCTTTAATGTTGGCTAATACAAACGATAGATCGACTGCTCTGGACGTTGCCAGATCGGGCTTGTTACTAGATCAGCATCATCTACGTCTATGGCATCTATTGGCCCTGCTGCTGTCTGCAGATGAAAAGGAACAACTGGCCCTGAACGCATTAGATGGGGTACTCAAGAATTATAGCCAAGGAAATGAAGATTTGAGCCGACTCCGATTGTCAACCAAGAAGAGCTTGTTGCAGATGCACATGACACGCGTGGCTCTGACGGAGAGCATCCATGGTACAGAATCATGCTTAGAGCACATTGCGAGCGTCTTTGCCTTGTATGGACAATTGTTCCCTGATACGTACGCTGATGAGAATGAATCAGGCGCCAATGGTTCAACGAATGGCAATCCCAAAGAAGTGAGAAGACGAAGACATTCATCTCATCACAAGTCGCGCAGCGAGAAAGATGTCTCTAACAAGGCTTCAGTCAGTGGACCAAGTTTACAAGTGCATATTTTGCAGGAAATATGGCTGTGGGCAGCCGCGTGTTATCGGCGAGCCGGTCAAACGGTGCAAGCAGAGGAAGCGATTGCTGAAGCAGAAACTATTGGAGGGGTCACACCAGATACGCATGCAGCTCTTGGATATCTTATTGCGAAAGATCGACCGATACATGCGATTGAGGAATTCCAGAAGGCACTGAGCGAAGACAGGGACCACTTGAGTGCAACCATTGGCATGGCACAGCTAGTTCTGGAGCACTCGCATGTAGGAAATCCCACAGGTCATGAACCTCCGCGAAAAGAAGGACCTTTTGCGTTATTTATATCTGAGAAAGACGAGCTGGCAGCACATGCTCGGATGATGTCACTACTGAGAATGCAGGTTTCACATTTTCCAGGACGACGAGTATCGGAGGCATGGTGGCTGCTGAGTGAGTATTGCTCGAAGGCCAATGACAGTGAGGATGCACATAAGGCGATGTGGCAATGTGCATCGTTGGAGGAGCATCGGGGAGTTCGGGCTTTTCGGTATGCTGTCTCGTAGGGAGTGGGGAGTGTGCAAGTGTGTGAGTTTGATGCTGATGTATGATGATGTGTGTTATATGCTGGTTTACTGATGTATTCCGATGTGTTTTATATACTGATGTTTGCTGATGTTTGCTGATGTTTACTGAGGTATACCTAGAAGAAACTGAAATGTATTATCGAATATGTCAATCGATGTAACAACACTGGTAAATAGAGTAACAGGTAACAAGTACAGATTTATCAGACTTTCAATGTAATATTTCATTAGCATAACAGGTAAGAAATATATATGCTAGCAACGTATTCAGCCATGCTTAGTGCAGTTTAACACCGTAACGTTTCCAATTTCCAAAACAGCATCTTCATAACGTGAATATTTTCAATATATCTATATCGACATCTTTTCCCCCCTACGCACTCACCAGCCCGTAAAATAGCGTCCACGTAAGAACATAGCCTGGCAGTCCTGTCAGTATATCATTAGTTAACAGCACTTGAACAGGCGAATCAAAGTACTTTTTCGGCGAGCCTTTGGCCACTACAAAATGGATTAATATGCCGATAACAATGTATGCAAAAACGTACAAAATAAAGCCGAAATACGACTCGAGGCGCAGAATGCCAGCACCGGCACCCACAGCTAACGACGACACATTGCGTATTTTCTGGACAATCTAAAGGAAATTAGCAGGAACAGCTGCAAATACATGTGACCACTTACCTCGATATTGTGCTGAACATGCACGGGGTAGTTCGGTGCAGCGATTTGTTCCGAGCTCATAATTGGTGTTGAAGAGTGCAAAATCATCCAACCATCCATGGTATCCAAGTAAGTACAACGGCATTTCAGGACAAACAGCACTAACAAATCAGCTGTAGAGACCTGCGAGATGCAGTGGCAGTCTGTCTGCAACGGTCGCCGTGTGTTTTAATTGACCGCAACACTCCAGCCAAGTGTTTACAGGATCCCCAGCTGTTTGAGCAGCTGCCCGAGAAGTGCGTAGCGACGTTTTTCAGCTACATGGAGTGTAAAAGGGGAGCTATAGACATGCGTAAGCGGTTTAGAGGCAATGGGCCTCGGTCGGCTGGGAGATACGAGCAGGAGTTGAAGGATATGTCGACAGGGCACTTTGATGCCGAAGCCAAAGTGCTGCTGGGTGAGGAAACTGGCGAGGTTTTTGGCAAACGAAAGTGAGATGGTTTAGTGATGAGCAGTGAGGTGTATATAAGGGTGGAACATGCATGTTGGATGGTTGTATTGCATAGTTAAGGTGGTGGTGGTATGGTAATGTGGTACTGCTTCGCACTTGCAATGGTATGAACAATGTAAATAAGATAATATTGACAGTAACAATGTAAGAAATGACAGTAACAATGTCAAAGACCGTTTACTGGTGGGAATCGATCCGTTTTGTAATTCCTTTTCCTAAATTCCATGTGTTTCAGCTTATTCTTCTGTAATTTCCTGCATGTGTTGACCTATTTACTGCCCTACGTCATATATATATTTTTTCCACCTCTACCATTTCTCTCTATATATATATCCTGCTCTCCGTCTCCTTTTCTTCTCTCTTTTCCCTTCCTATTTTACCACCTCCTTGTATCCTCGGCCCGCCTTCTCAATAGCCAATATCAACCGATCTATAGTCTCACTGCTCACAATCGGTGAATTCACCACCACCCGGAAAAACTCCCCGCTACCATCCGAGTGCGGTGCATAATCCACAAGAAACTGCCCGTCTTTGAACAGTTGTCGCGCAACGTATCGAGTGACATCCGAGTTAGCCTGTCCATCTTTCGACAAACCTCCCGGAGCATAGTAAAAACATGTCTGCAGACATGGCGGTGGATTTTCCGATACAAGCACAAAATTGGGATTTTCTGCAATCTGCCGTGCGAAATATTCCGTCACCTCAAAGGCATGGTCGACTCTCTGCTCGAATCCAGTAGTCCCGTACCACTTCCAGGCCAGGTAAAATTTGAGTGAATCTGCTCGACGACCACATCCCATTGTTCCGTCGGCCAAATCAAAGTTCTCCTCATCCTCATTGGCCGTGTGGAACAAGTACGGTGCCTGCAGCGAATTGGCCTGCTGGAACAGCCGTTGGTCTGGTACCAGTAGAAACGAGCATGTCGTCGGCACTCCCAGCATTTTATGAGGATTCACCGTAATGCTGTTTGCTCTCTCAGCACCAGCAAGCTTTCCACGCTGTTTGCGGGAGAAAGCCACATTTCCACCCCAGGATCCGTCAACGTGGAACCACAGGTTGTGGGCCTTGGCAACGTCAGCAATAGCATTGAAGTCGTCAAAGGACCCGTACACCGTCGAGCCAGCCGTCGCATTCACATAAAACGGCGTATATCCTTTGTCTTTAGAGCTTTCGATCTGAGTTTTCAAGTCTTCGATATCCATTTCTCCTTTATGGTTGACTTTGACCGAGAAGACGGCCTCGGAGCCCAGTCCACACAAAATGGCCGCCTTAATAACACTATAATGGCAGTGCGATGAAGCAAATAGTGCCAACTTGCGCACAGCAGTGCCCTGCAGTTTTGTTTCGGGAAACAGCAGCGACCTAGCCATATGAAGAGAAGTAATATTACTGTACGACCCTCCAGCAAAGGTCAGTCCGCCAGCATGAGGCCCCCGGAACCCGAAAAGCTCAGCATACGCTGTCGACACTTTTTTTTCGATAATAGTCGTTGCAGGAGAAACTGTGAAAACATGGCTGTTCGTATTGAGTATGCTCAGCAGCATGTCGGAAGCCACACCGACGGGATTCGTCGACGCATACAACTTGTCCAGAAAGCCCTCGCTCCACGTAACGATCGAGTTTGCCAGAATCATGTCAACTTCTCGAAATAAGCCCTCGGCGCCCGAGCCCTCGGCAGCAATTTCCACCGACAGCTTTTTCACCAGCACCTGCGGATCCACCTGGTTCCCCACACTGCCGCCCGAGTCGGCGTCCTTGACGTAGCGAACAAACTTTTCTGTCAGTCTACTGAGCACCAGCTCTAATTCCTCCGCTCTCCGCGCCTCCAGCTTGCATTCTATGCTCTGTTTCTTGGTCATGGTTGGTCTGAATCAGAATTAGTCAGCATTGGTACCTTGATTATGCGATATTTCTTGCCCATCGTTTCATCTCATCCCATTTCATCTTCATGCCATCCCAGCACGAGCCGGTCGACGACGAGCTGGGCGCATGGACGGTGGATTTGGACACTCTAGAGAGGGATGTCGTGAAGAAGGTGAGTGTTTTGACTGCTGGTAACTACCTTTAGAGCTTACTAACGTCCTAGGCTGATGAGCAGATTGCCCAGAGGGACGACGAACTCGATAATAAGAGGCTCGAAAAGACTAGAAAGAAGTACAGAGACACAGAAACACATCTTGAGCAGTTGAATAGCCGTCTTGCGAACCCGAATACCCGGATATCGGAGCGGGAGCGCATACGAGGCGAGGTTCACCGGATCAAGACCGTTGATCTGGCGGCGTTAGAGCAAGATATCCAGGATATCGAGGGGCGAATATCAGCGAGACGCAACGTCGGCGGTTCCGAAGCTCTGTCTGGGCCGAACCAGCGCCAGGCTGGCGAGTCCGAGCATGATTTCCTGGTCAGGACAGGCAAAATCACCCCGTTTGCATCGTCTTCACATTTCGCCACTGAAGGGCCCTCTGATGTGAAGTCACACAAGGTCCTTGCACTTCCCGGCCAGGAAATGGAGGAGAGCGAGGAGGACGATGTAGTTTCTAGGCCGTCCAAAGCATCTAGCGGCCCTGTGGCGCAAAGTGGTAGGCCCTCGAAGAAGCGCAAGATCGCACTCACGTCCGATGAAGAGTTTGTAGACTCTGAAAGCGCAGACGAGGAGAGTGAGGATGCATTAGAAGAAGGTGAAGAGCTTGAAGATCAAAGTGGTGGAGAGGAGTCCGATCGAGAGGTTGGCCAAGCTACGAAATTGTCTGAACTGCGAAACATAGATGACGGCGAGCTGGCCAGATACAATAACCGGGTCGCAGCGTGGACCTCAAAGCGCAGAGCATATCGTCGTAGAATCACTGGACAGACGAACGAAGATGAGGAAGAGTGGAAACTACCGCATCCCGTCTACCCTGATGCGCATCTGGATAATGGCCTCAAGATCCCCGGTGATATCTATAACAGCCTCTTTGATTACCAGCGCATTGGCGTGCAATGGTTGTGGGAGCTCTACTGTCAAAAAGCCGGCGGGATAATTGGCGATGAAATGGGTCTCGGCAAAACTATACAAGTAGCTGCATTCTTAGCAGGACTGCACTATAGTGGAAAGCTCACGAAGCCTGTTCTCATTGTTTGTCCCGCCACCGTATTGAACCAATGGGTGAATGAACTGCATAGATGGTGGCCACCGCTTAGAGTTGCCATTTTACATTCAATTGGGTCTGGCATGAAAATAAAAGACGAAACTTTTCTGGAAGACCAGATGCTGGAGGAGGATCCCATTGATGCTGATTCTAAGACCGGGCGCGAAACTTCGGCGAAGGGTAGGTCAGCAGCGAAATCTCTCATAAAATCCATCCTATCGACTGGTCATGTTATTGTCACAACTTATGTTGGTATGCGAATGTACAGACATTTGCTACTACCGCATAGATGGGGCTACTGCGTACTGGACGAGGGACATAAAATTCGAAACCCCGACGCAGAGATCTCGTTGGTGTGCAAGCAGGTCAAAACCATCAACAGGATTATTTTATCCGGCACACCGATACAAAACAACTTGACAGAGCTTTGGAGTTTATTCGATTTCATATTCCCTGGAAAATTGGGAACACTGCCGGTTTTTCAGAACCAGTTTGCGATACCCATAAATGTTGGTGGATATGCAAATGCCACTAATGTACAGGTTCAAACCGCATATAAGTGTGCAGTGGTATTGCGAGATTTGATTTCCCCTTACATGCTGCGACGAATGAAGGTAGATGTGGCACAAGATTTGCCGAGAAAGACAGAAAAAGTTCTCTTCTGTAAGCTGACGGAGCCTCAGTTGAAGGCGTACCAGGAGTTTTTGTCATCTGGCGATATGCAGTCTATTTTCAACGGGAAAAGGCAAGTACTATATGGTGTGGATATTCTCCGCAAAGTTTGCAACCATCCAGACTTGGTGAATAAAGATATACTACTTCACAAGGAAGGGTATCGTTATGGATCTCCAAACAAGTCCGGTAAAATGCAAGTTGTGAAGACTTTACTAGAGGTTTGGAAATCTCAAAAACATCGAACTCTTTTGTTCGCACAGACGCGACAGATGCTGGATATCTTAGAGATGATGATAAGTGATCTCTCAGTGAAGGCAAGACTCAAGTACCTTCGAATGGACGGTAGCACCCCGATTAGTCAAAGGCAGTACATGGTAGACCTTTTTAATGACGACGAATCGTACGATCTTTTTCTGCTGACCACGCGTGTCGGTGGATTAGGTGTGAACTTGACCGGTGCTGATAGGGTGATTATTTATGACCCTGACTGGAATCCGTCCACTGATGTCCAAGCACGAGAACGGGCATGGCGTCTGGGCCAAAAGCGTGAGGTTGTTATTTATCGACTGATGATAGCTGGATCCATTGAGGAGAAGATTTATCATCGGCAGATATTCAAGCAATTTCTCACCAACAAAATTCTGAAGGATCCTAAGCAGAGGCGATTTTTCAAAAATAATGACTTGCACGATCTCTTCTCCTTAGGAAATGCTGACGCCGATGGAACGGAAACTGGAGACATGTTTCATGGTACAGAACGGTCGGTTCAGAGGCTAGACGAAATTAAGAATGGGGATGATCAGGCACAGATAAATGATGTGGCAGGTGTTTCAGGAATGGAAGATTACCATGGTGCCAAAGACGATCTGGAGACGCGGTCCGAAAAATACACGGAAGATGACCGTCTTATGGAGGGGCTGTTTGCAAAATCGGGAGTGCATGCTACCTTGGAGCACGACGAGATTATGGACGCACATCGACCCGACAAAGTATTGGTTGAACGGGAGGCCAACCGAATAGCAGAGCAAGCGGCAGCAGCACTGCGAGAGTCTCGACGAGCCACACGCGCATCTCAGCCTGTGGGAGTGCCGACGTGGACAGGCCGTTTCGGCTCGGCAGGTCGATCTGAGCAGAGACCCAATAGACCTGTGACGCCTGGCACCCGTGAGGACTTGAGGCCAAACATGACTTCCAAGAGCATTTTGCAGAACATTAAGTACAGACGAGAACTGGAAGAGAAGGCCAAGGCATCTGGGCCGGGAGCTTTGGCGCCAGAGGATCTTGCACAAAAAACGGCCGTCATGGAAAAACTGCAGCAAACACTACATAACGAACCTTCGCAGAGCATGGCGTCTGCAGATCTACTTGCGGCTTGTGGAATCACGCCTACGGGAGCGCAGGAGATTGCAAATATACGAAGTATGCTGAAACAAATCGCGATTTGGAATGGAGAGGAGTCGAAATGGACGTTGCGGCCGGAGTTTGAATGAATTATTTATATGATAGAATAGCATAAAAACAAGGTGATATGACCTAATTAATGATATAAGGGATACAGTTTATGAATCGTTTGAATACAGAACTGAAGTGATACAATAGAAAAATGCGGTATTCCGTATTGTGCGATTGGATAGTTTTACGTGAGTTAATAAACAATGGTATTATATACGATACGATACAATAGTGCAATATCATGTAATTCAATATTTATAACAATATTATAGAATAACTATATGAATATATATTTGTATATATCAGTGTATATATCATCTCGATATATACATTATAACCTAATTTATTCTACATTTATCCATATTCCACTTTATGTCTCATTGCTTTCTCCTGTGTTTATTTTTATCCTTCCCCGTTTTCTCATCACCTAATCATGCACATCAACACGAGCATTTCCAGATTGTTACTGCTCTTATGCGTATCCAGCCTAGTGCAGGCTTCTATTCTCGGGGATGGTCTTTGGAAAAGACTTACTGGTCAGTGTAGGTAGAATATGTCGTGTCTGGCGGTGTTGTTTGGCTGTTTACGCCCGCTTCCAAGGCCTTCAACTAACGCAAAACAGCCGAAATATCTCCAAGAGACGATTCGAGCAACAGTTCAAGCGAGAGTGAATCTATTCCTGTGGTCTCTGAAGTCGTTTCCAGTCAGAGTGAGAGCCAGAATAGTAAATCAGATGCAAAATCTGGCCAATCAAGTGCCAAATCAGGCGCAAAAAGCACTGGCAAAAACACCCAGAGCGCAGACAAAAGTGCAAAAGGCTCAGCCAAAACCTCATCTAAAAAGACGTCCAGTTCGTCCATCTCTATCAATCCTAATCTCCCCGCCGGTGGTGTCACCATGATCAAGCCTGCTGCTACAAATACCACATATATTAAAGTCGGTGCTGTGGCCACGTTTGAATGGAGTTACAGCAGCCTCGTTGTCACCCCGACTGCTCTCAACGTGGAAGCATACTGCTCGGCTAATTCTGAAACGTATACTATTACACATAACGCCAGTGCCGAGCATACAAAGTTATACTGGGATACCGCCAACGCAAACAACACAGTGGACTTTGCTACCTCCGAATATACTCTGTATATATATGACTCGTCAAGCAACATGTCTGCTCAAGCGAGTGCTGGATACCTGGCTCCTTTCAGCTATAACTTTGGCATGTACGTTCCTCAATCATATACGCCGTGGGCTCAGGACTCTAGCTACATCAATTTTGCATTTCTGACCACGCCGTTGCCGAAAATGCTTGCTGGCGTGGCGACACTGATTGCTGCTAGTTCACTAGCTGTGATATTGTTATAGGATGTTTTGGAGATACTGCATATGGCAGACATCGCATGTCACAGACATCACAGACATCACACTAGATATCTACAAATCGAAATATTTATTGGTTTTTTGCCCGACTCGGTGCAAATTTTCACTGCTTCCGCTTCAACAATCCCTTGAATATGTCAAACGAGTTGCCATCTGCTTGAAGCTGATATACCTGGCCTGTCCTGTTGCCCGATCTGTCTACCTCTTCCACTTCCAGCAGCCCATAGTCCAGAGTAATACCTCTAATTATTGCTTTGGTGTTGTTGTACTGCTCTAGAAAAACCGTTTGGTTATTGTGCAGCCAAACCTCATAGTACCTTTGCTCAAATGGAGCAAAGCCCTGAGAATGAAACAAAGCCAGCATTGTCTCCAACTTGGACTGTATATGGGCAAGCAGGATTTCGTGGCGATACGGTGACAATGCGCCCAGACCATTTGCTGCCCGGTTCCTGTTGTGCTCCTCCAGCACCAGATTGACCGACGTTGTTGGTGCTGCATTAGACACGTTGGTACCTGCACCATAGACAAGAATATACTGGCCATTCAATATATTGCTGTTGATCAGCACTCCACCGACTTTTACAAATGCGTCACTCCCGGTTGACGATTTTGTTTTGACGTAAATGTCGTTAGGCCATTTGATATACACTGGCACATCCGAATATCCAGGCCCGTATCCACGAAGTGCCTCGACCATGGCCAAAGATACTAAGTACTGGACAAGCGTAATACGATGAGCTTCAGACATGGGAAACCGAAGTACTCCAGAGATGGCCAGCACCCCTGCTGGATTGATCCAAACATTGTTGCTTCTGCCTCTTCCTTGAACTTGTACAGTAGCAACGCAGATGAGTCCGTGAGGCATGTACTGTAGAATCTCTGCATTCTTGTCAAGCATAGTAGATGTCGAAGTGACCACTTCACCGTACATCATCACTGACCCCAGCTCGCCGCGTATATGGCTTTCTTGTTGAAGCCGGCTCAGCCGACTATAATATAATACATGGTCAAAGTATGATGTTTCCTTATGATTAGGATACCCCGTGTAGTATACATCGACGTTCTTGATCTGCTTATCAAGATCATCGGGTTCCTCGTCCTGAGAAACTTCCATAGGATATCTCTCATTGCCGTCACGGAATCGAAATGTATCATTGCTGCCCACCAGCAAGTTTTTCTCCGGACCTTGAAACCCGATTTTGGCACTGAGTGTTTCTGTATATGACTGCAGCAGCCCAGGATTCAGAGAAGTCAGCTTTAAATTAGTTAGCTTGACATTTTGACTGTTGGTCTCGTTAACCCTCAATCCGAACTTCAGCAGCAATGCTCGCACAAACTGGACTCTTTTTGAATCGGATTCTGCCAATTGCTCCAAAACACTCTCAGGTACCTGAGAACTCTTGTCCTGATTATGGTTGGAATTCTTATTAAATGCAAACTCCGGGTGAATTCCTGTTAATATCGTGTGACCGTTACCAACTTTACGGTACACCACGGCAGCAGATCCGCCAGTGACGTCAACAGGATCCTTGTATTCTGCAAGTACTTGCACCCCCTGCGACTTGTACTTATCAGCATCGGCAAAGACACCGCCGCCGTTGACGTAGCAGTGGAAATCGCCAATCTCGGCCAGCTCTTGATTCACAGAAACCAGCGTAGCTCGACAACCTTCATGCGTACCGTATTTGAATCCTTTAAATGCACATCCCCGACAAGTTCCAGGGAAAAACTTGAGCTCTCGAGATCCACTCACCTCGTACAGGCTGTCTCCGACCTCGAACTCAACCCGAGCTGATCCCCAGTATCCACCAGCACAGAACCCCAAATAGTTTCCACCTTTCCGAACATATTCCTTGATCTTGTCTGTTCCCGAGCCGTCGAGTTCTCTGCAGTAGCCGAGATCAGCGCCTCCAGGAACCACCAGTAGACTGGTCGAGCCTTGCCAGGGCTGGTTACGGATCAGCGAGGCATCGGCAGTTGTTACGGTATAATAGGAAGATAAAAGTTTCCGGAGTGTTTCAGTGGTCTTTTTAACCGACTCCACGGTAGCTCCTGCTCCAGAGTATATAAGAACGTTCATGGCGAGAGTTTTTCAGCGGAGTTGTGTGGTTGTAGATGAGAGTGCGAATCTATGAAAAGATGACCGTTTGGTAGGAAACCAAGAATAGTTGCGTAAATGATAATGCGAGAAAAAGAGATTGATTAGCCCCGGAAATTGAGCACTTTATATTGTTTTCGGAGAATCCTGGGCCGGTAGCCGTTTTCGCTAAGAATGCACGTGACCGATGACTCCAGGTTCGAAACGGCACTTGCATTCACATTGGCGTGGAGTGATTTCATTGGGCATTGGTATATATCATTTGCAAGTGTGTTTAGAGTCAAATCATAAGACTGCCTTCTTTCAGGTGTTCTCGTCGTCTTCAGAGGAGATAGTCCCTGTCTATGTACTTTCCGGCAACGGCTCAATAACAGCGTCATACACTATCAGTATACTGCACCGCTACTTCTGATGGCAGGCCTCATCAGCTGATAAATACCTCAGCAGTATTTATATTTGCAAATCGCTTATTCTTGGTATGTTTAATGTCGCTGAGAATAGATGACCAGCCGCTTCCTCTGCGGCGGCACTCCACGATGGAATATCGGTGCTTTTGTGAAACTATTAATGATGTTTGAAGTTTTAAAAGGACAGTGATGCATTTAGAGGTCCACTGATAGAATATCACATAGATGTTGCTTGTAGCATGGCTGCATAGCTAAACATACTGGCTTCCCAATAGCCAGCCAACGTACCATACACTAGCATGGATCCTAAAGAACCCGTCAATCAACGTCATGTAGAAGACGATGACGATGACGAGCCCGATGAATGGTATGTGAAGGGACACCAAGGAGGATTTGCCAATATATATACTAATTCAGCAGGGATCAGCGCATTATTGATACCGGTTGCGACAGTACGTATAGCTGAATTACGGTAACTAGATATTACAGTATAAGTAGACGTTCTGACAGTAGAGGAGAACCTAAAGCTTACGGATTGTTATGCTGATAGAAAAGATTGGAGGAAATGCACCGAGGAGGTAGGTGTCTGTTGTAGTATATATAGATAGACCTAACGTGACAGATGCAGGCACTCAAGAAGTGCTGGGAAGCTCATAATAATAACGCTAGAGTGTTTACAGAAGACGCAGATGTATGAGGGAGATGCGTGATGCTTTGGATGACTGGCTGGCTGGTTGCCAAGTTGACCGAAGTACTTTGGTTTATCTGAAGTACTTTTAACAATGTAATAAATAAGCATGCAAGTATATACACTAGATAAACGTATCATCTTAGAAACCAGGCTCATCGACTATCACAACAGATGCCTGGCGAGAAACAGTTTTTGGCTCGTCGTTGTCCAGCTGTTGTCCACCAGCTTGAGATGCTCGGCCTGATGCTCCTTGATCTTCTGCACCAACGCCAGAATTTTCCTCTTTCTCTTGGTGATTTTCCGTCCCCGTCTTTGCCAATTTCCGCTTCTTTCTCCGCTGCCTGTTTTTGCTAGTCCGGGCCTCGTCCTTGCGCTGCTGGGCCTGTTTCTTCTCCTCAAACTCCAGGTTTTCCTTCTCCAACTCTTCCTCTCTCCTCATTTTCTCGTCTACATCATACTGTCTTCTTCTAGCTGCTTTCAAAATATGGAAATCACTTGACCCGGCCGCTGCCGTCGAACCGGTCGTATATGCCTGGGGAACTCGGTGGACTCGCTCCGGCAGCTTTGTATCAAGAGCATCGTCATTTGTGTCTGGAGATGACTCTTTCAGAGCCTTACTGGGGTTTTTCAGCAGTTCCTCCAACTGGCGTTTCTGCAGTTGGTTGGCTGAAAGAACTGGCATTTGAGGTGATGAGGCCGAATTGTTTTGGTCTTCGAACAGTGCTAACAGCAGCTCAACCACGAATGAATACATGAAAATATGCCAAAAGATTACAAAAAAACAATTCAAATACACTTACATCACTATACAACCAATTATATAACATAATCCTCAGACCCCCACAGCCAATCTGATAAATTAACCATCTCTAAGCTCCCCACTCCAATATTTCACCCGATATTTTGTAGCCACGCAACTTTCCTTCACAACACATCATCAATAAACATCCACGTTTCGACGCCTGGTTTCAACGCTGCACCTCCTTTAATCCAGAGCATTTAGCCAGCTGTGAATTTCATCGCAATTGGTCTTTTTTCGTTGTATTGCGTGCATTATTGCCTCTTTGCTTGCTACCTTGCTCGGCATTTTTGCACCTGAACCATGGTCAAACTTAAGGAAATCCCTCGAACCGCCGCGTTCGCCTGGGCCCCCGTCGTCGACGACCCTCTGCTAGCTACCGGCACTGTTGCTGGTGCCATAGATGCCGACTTCTCCAGCACTACTCGCCTGGAGTTGTGGGAGCTCGGCCTGCTTGATCGTTCCCCCGAGGGTGTCCAGCTGACGGCGAAGAAATCAATCGACACCACTGCCCGTTTCCACGATATCGCCTGGGGTGCTAAAACCGATGCTAATCCGCTCGGCCTTATTGCCGGCGCTTTGGAAAATGGCGACCTGGATCTGTGGAAACCAGAGGACATTCTCGCTGGCAGTACCGCCCCTCTCAAAAAAGCATCCAAGCATTCTGGTGCCATCAAATCCATCAAGTTCAATCCAATCCAGTCCAAGGTCTTGGCTTCTGGTGGCTCCAAGGGCGAAATCTTTGTGTGGGATTTGACTAAAATGGAGTCTCCCTATGCTCCCGGCACCCAGAGCAGCAGACACGATGAAATAGAAGCAGTCGCATGGAATAACAGCGTGTCCCATATCTTAGCTACTGGAGGCAATACCGGTTTCACTTCTGTCTGGGATCTTCGCAACAAGCGGGAAGTGCTACATCTACATTATGCTTCTCAAAGTGCTGCCCGGCACGCTGTATCGTCTGTTCAATGGCATCCAAACAACTCTACCAAGCTTGTTACTTCTTCTGTAGACGATAGCTCTCCGGTCGTGCTGCTCTGGGATCTGCGAAATGCCAATGCTCCTGAGCATATCCTCCAGGGCCATGATAAAGGTGTTCTTTCTTTGGACTGGTGTGGCCAGGATAGCGAATTACTTCTATCTTCTGGCAAGGACAACCGCACTTTGCTATGGAACCCCGAAAATGGTGATAAAATCGGCGAGTATCCTATTGCTACTAATTGGGCATTTGAATCCAGGTTTCATCCGCTGCTTCCTGATATCCTTGCATCTGCTTCGTTCGATGGCCAGATTGTCGTTCAAACACTTCAGGATGCTTCTGCTGGTGACTCGAACAAAGGCGCGCCTTCAGGTGAAGATTTCTGGAACTCCACTTCTTATGTTGACACGCTCCATCCCACTTTCTTTAAATCTCAAGCACCAAAATGGCTTAAGCGGCCTACAACCGCTCAATTTGGCTTTGGAGGCAAAATAGTAGCTGTAAAAACCGCTGATGGTAAAAGCAGTGTCTCGATTACTACTTTTGTCGGCAACGAAAATCTTCAGGAAGACACGGCTCAGTTCTCTTCCGCTCTCGAGTCTAACGACACATCTAAAATTATTGAGTACAGAAAAGGCGAAACTGCTAATGACAAGTATGACTGGGAACTTTTGACTTTACTATCAAGTGGAGAGTTAAAGAATATTCAGCCGGAACTTGCCAAATTCTTGGGAATCGAAAGTGCGAAGGCCGAAGAAGAGCCAAAGCAGAACGGAAACACATCGGTGGAGAAAGCTGCTGGTAGTACAGACGATTTATTTGATAAAACTGGAGATGATGATTTTCTTAGCGAACTGTCTCTCAAAGATGAATACGTGCCTACCGGACCGTTTGCTTTATTTGGTGCGGACCAATCTAAAGCTCATCAAGATATTTCTCGGGCCATTCTTGCTGGAAATATAGCCGAGGCTGTGAATATTTCTTTAGAGCAGGGTGACCTTGCAGATGCCCTGCTGCTCTCTCTTAATGGTGATGCTGAGCTTCGAAAGAAGGTCCAAAACAAATATACAGCGAAGTACGCTGCTGAAAAGCCATTTGTGAGACTTCTTTCGGCTATCGGAGATGGAAAATTAGATGATTTGGCAAATAACAGTGACGTAAAGGAGTGGAAGGACGTTCTCGGCGGCTTGTTTAACTATGCCAAGCAACCTGCAGATTTCACTAAGCTGGCTGTCGATCTAGGTGACCGAATTATTTCAAGTGCTGGTGGAAAGAGTGCAGATAAGGATGCTCGCAATGCCGCTTTGGTTTGCTATGCTGTCGGCTCGAGTCTTTCTAAGACTGCGGGAATTTGGTTGTCAGAAATTGATCAGGATGAGAAAGCAATGGTCAATTTAGGCGAGGCCACCCCATATGCAGCTCATGTAAAAGCGCTGCATCGTTTCATTGAGAAAGTAACTGTTTTCAGACAGACCATTCACCAAGATGTCACCGATTCTCCTGACTTGGAGCAGTTACACGACGCTTATCGTGATTATGCAAGTATAGTTGCTGCTCAAGGAGATTTGAAATTAGCCGAGAAATTCTTAAATCTACTCCCGTCGCAGTATCCTGGCCTTTCCTTAGAAAAGGAGCGGGTTGCCAAAGCTTCTGGTGCTAAAAAAGCTCCGGCCACTACTACAGGTCGATACAGTGTCAGCGCAAGCTCAGCAGCTACCAAGGGAGCACGTCCACCGGCGCCTTCGGCCATCCCACAACCTGCAGCATCAGCTTATGGATTTCCTGCTCAACAAAGCGCACCCCCTAACAACTTGTACGCTCCTGCGCAACCAGCAGCGGTTCCTCCCCCTGTTGCTGCTGCTACTCCGAGTGCTGCTTCTCCTACTACTCAGGCTCCTGTCAACCGATATGCTGCTACTCCCGCTGTTAGCAATCCATATGCACCCCAACAACAGCCTAGCCTCTATCAGCCTCAGGCACCAATGACTTCTGGTGGTCCTGCACAAGTGGCTCCGCCCCCCTTCGCAGGTGGTAGAAAGACTCCTTCGGCAATGAGCCCACCACCACCGCCTCCTCCGGGGCCAGCACGGTCAGCATCTACCAAAGGTTGGAATGACTTGCCGGCGAATACTGTCAATGCTAACGCTGTTCGACGTCCACCGTCGTCAGCTCAGACTGTTGCGTCGCCTTTCCCTAACCAGCCACCGATCACTAGTCCATCCGCGGTTCCGCCCATGGGACGTACAGCAACAGCTCCTCCGCCTCCTCCACCTGTCGGAAGTACGCCGCCTGCAAAGTTTGCACAACCGCCATCAGCTGCGACTGCTTCTGCGGCACCACCTAATCCATACGATGTCTCAAGGCAATCGCCTGCTCCTGCTGGAAATGCTGCGTATGCGTCCGCTAACAGCGGATATGCGCCTGCTGCTAACAACGGATATGCCTCAAATGGACCAACAGGATATGGCCAACCTCCTGCACCGCAGCCGGTCACCTCACCGAAAAATCCATATGCACCTGTTGCAGCCGCCGACGCTGGCATGAGGCCCCCTTCGGCAGTTAATGCTTATGCTCCGGCACCTGGTGCTTCACCTGCCGTTCCTCCACCACCTTCAGTTGCTGCAATGAGTGCTGCGGCCAGCTCTGTTGCATCCCCGCCTCCTCAGTCGACACAGGTCAGGTCGCCAACACCGCCTGCTGCTCCTCCTAAGTATCCTCCAGGAGACAGGTCTCATATTCCCGGTGAAGCTCGGCCTATATATGAGATTTTGAGCAGCGAAATAGCACGCGTCAAACCTCTGATCCCCGGCAACTTCAAACGTCAAGTAGCAGATTGCGAGAAGAGATTGGGCATTCTATTTGACCACTTGAACAACGAGGATCTCTTGGATGCAACCACTGTAGAAGACATGGTCGCCTTAAGTCAGGCCATTGCTGTACGCGACTTCGACACGGCCAATCAGCTGCATCTGAATATTTTGACTACTCGCGTAGAGCAGTGTGGTCAATGGATGGTCGGAGTGAAACGACTGATGGAAATGTCAAGAGCCGTATAAGGCATTTTATGATAACAGTTTTTTTTTTCAATAATACGTGTCTATACATAATCAGAACACTCGTCGAAGTAAACGTCCTACAAACCCACGTACATTCTGTGTTTCAGAAGCAAAAACTCCTGCGCTGAGAGCAAATGCCACTGCCTCGGCCAGTGGATAGTTAGCATCAAAGTCCTTTGGAAGAAGGGCCTCGAATGCCTTGGGGGCCACGAACATAGCCAGTTCTCCTCGACGCCCCGCCGGTTCAAGCAGAGATGAGAGACCACAAAGAAGGTTTCCAGTTAAAACGCCGTAGGTGTTGTCGACGGTTTTGGGGACGTGGTGGGGGAAAAGCAGGGGAGCGACGCGAGACCGTTCGAAACATACCCCATACCAGCTGAGAAGGATGAAACCAGAGAGAAATGCAGACGACCTGAGCGAGCTTATTAATGATTGTTCGAGTTTGGTGCGCAGAGGCCTCTTTCTGAAGGAGCTGATGAAAAGGTTAAGTGGCAGATATATACTCATGGCCGTCTTCATACCACGATAGAAGCGCCAAAGTGCGTGGACCTCGCAGTTCTTCGACACGCCTGCATGGAGAAGCTCGCAAGGGATCATTTCGACCTTGGAAAATCTGACTTTCTCGGGGTCCATGCCGTACTTTCTGGCAGCATTGTCCAGCAGATGATCATACGGACCCTCGACGCCATAGACGATTTTGCCTTCGCGAAGATATCGCAATCCCAGAACAAAGTCGTCGTCCATGTTGGCAGCCATGGTGATCCACTTGCGGTAGGCTGGCGGGAGTCTCTCGGGGTAGTAGAACCAGCAGAACATGACGATGGTGGACGCAGCACAGAAAAAAATGACGTCGCCGAACTGCAGCAGCCTGCGTGGGCCATTGGCGGCTATCTTCCGCACCAGGACATCTCCGGCACGAATCAGCATGAACGTGCTAACATCGAGAGTGCCGGGCTGCTTGGGGTGGCTGAGCAGACTCTTCTGGTACGACCTGAAAACATAAAACCCAGCGAGAAAAGCCGATGTGAACTTGGCCGCACGTGCAGGAATACCCAGTGCTGCAATTCCCAGATGCAGCAGCAGCGAAAGACAAACGGATTTGCCAATGAATGCCGGGAATTTGTCAGGCTTGAAAGCTCGCAGCACCACTTTGAGCACCTTGGTGAGGTAAACACGGGGCTTTTCACGGCGTTTCACGGCTGAATGTGACAGTGTGAATATACGGGGTAAAACTACATATAAATAGGCCGAGATATAGCACTTCGCCGTTCTACCAGGGTTAGCTGCGGGGTACCGAAACCGGCGCAATCGACTTACTTTCTGAATATCGGGTTCCTGAGCAAAAGTCGCACCAGCTCACGAGTCCCGTTACGCTTGGGCATGTCCAATACACACAACCCGGGTTTCGCTCCTGCTTGACTTTAATGATACAAGAGATGGTTCGACAATTTTCCGGATTTGCGATTTTGGCAGAGATCTGGTCACGTGCATGTGGGGTGGGTCAAACTGCTTACGTCATCTCATCTTTAATTTTTTTTTTTTTTTTTGAGGTTCCTGATAACATCTCCTTTTTTTTGTTTTAGGACTGAGCCATCATTGTTGTGAACAAGCAGCCGGTGTGCATTGTAGCGAGCTGGGTATCTGTACCGGTGCTTTCCTTCCTGTGCTTGTTTCCTTCCATTGTGGCGTCTGTTTCGTATTATGCCTGACTCGTCACATGAGCCCTCTCCAGGCTCAAGCGGCTCCAAAGTCGTAATTTCCAATACTACATATAAATCTGAAGAAACCGAGCGCATTGCCGTAAGTACAGCTGCTGACGATAGTGCTGCATCGGAGGCTGAGACGGAGATTCTGGCTCCCGACAGAAGCTCCAAACCCCGGCGAACGTACAAACGGCGCTTGGAAAGCAGTTCAGACGAGGACTCCGATGAAGATTCGTGGAGCTCTGAAGAAGACGCTCGGGCAGCTTTTAGACGTGCTCGCAAGAGCAAGAGCCCCAAATTGGCCCGCTCAAGGCGCACATCTTCAATTTCTGACAGGTCGTTTGCAACCCTGCGTAAAAACGGAAAGCCTGCACGTGATGCCAGTGGGCGGCTCATTTTACAGAAACTATGTGATAAAGGCGATTATGCTGGTGCTGCTTCTCTCGTTGAGAAAGGTGTAGACGTTAATGATCGTGATTACGCTGGCAACACTGCGCTGCACGATGCTGCTCTCAAGGGCCATCTTGACATCGTCAAGCTGCTCCTGGATAACGGGGCAATTATCGACATAAGATCTGGCGCTGCTGATCTGGATACACCGTTAATAGATGCAGCTTCTCGTGGCCATGTGGATGTGGTCAAGCTTCTTCTTAGCCGAAGTTCAAACCCTCGTATTCTGAATGCACAAGGCAAATCTGCGCTGGATTTCATCCTGGACCAGGATAATGATGACGACGATTACGTTACAATCGCTCAAATTTTGAAGGAAGCGATCGCCGATAGAAGAGATCGCAAAAGTGAAGAAGGTGGTGAGGAACCTTTACATGAAATTAGCTATAATGCTGAATACTCTCCTCCCGGCACTTTTCCAACGTCAGAATTGCACGGTGGAGTCTATCGGCGTGGGAAGGTGGCTAATGCTATTAGTCCTGTTGGAGATAAGAGTGACTCCACTTCTGGTCGAAGAAAGGGTGCTAGATCGCACTCTATTAGAAATGATCTTTTGTGGATGGATCTTACCACAAAAACGGGTCGCGATAGGGTCTATCAAAAGGCGGCTGATGGCGATATTCAGTTTGTGGGTCGCTTTCTCGAGGAGGGGTGGAAGCCCGATGGTGATTGTCTAGTTCTAGCAGCAAAGCATGGCCACACGGAAATAGTGGGACTATTGCTTGCATTTGGCGTTGATAGTGACACTTTAAATGATGAGGGTCTTACTGCTATTCATGAGACAATTGGACGTGGTCATATCGAGACCATCAAGTTGTTACTGGATGCAGGCTCGGATCCGTTGTGGCGAGATCCAAAAGGCCGCAGCTATTATGACGTTGCCATGGACTCTACCGGAGTCGATGAGAACGAAATACTACTCATTGAGAATGCCATTCGTGCCAAAAAAGGGTTGCCAGTTAGGAGCCCACCAGTCATTGAGCAGCCAATCAAAAAGGAAAATGGTCACGTCCCGAAGTTGGAAAGGGATTCGCCCAAGCTTTCCACGGAGACTGATTCGTCTTCGAAGCTGGAAAAAGCTGCTCCAGAGACACAAAAGAAGGCTGAAGATATCCTCAAGGCTCGGCAAGAAAAGCTAGCAGCCGAAAAGCAGACCGCCACATTAGAGCTTCAACGGGCAAAGGAGCGAGAGGATGAGGCTCGTCAAAAAGAGGAATTGAAACTTAAGCGTCAGAATCTTGAGCGGGAAAGAGAAGAAGAGGAAGCTAGGCGAAAAGAAGCACTGGAACGTAAGCGCTTGCAAGTGCAGCGGGAAAAAGAGCAAGAAGAGGAAGCTCAACGAAGAAAGGAAGTTGAGCGTAAGCGTCAACTCCAAATGGCAAAAGATGAGGAAAGGAAAAATAAGCAGAAGGAGCTAGCTAAACAGCGAATGGCAGCGGAACAACAAAGGGAGAAGGAACGAAGAGAGCGCGAAAAACAGATGTTGAAGAACCTTGAAGAGGAAGAGCGGCGTAAGGCGGACGCCAGGAAGAATGAAGAGCTTGCTGCTGAGAGGCGAAAGATCGAAATGGAAGAAGCTGTCAAGAAGCAGCGTATTCTTGAGGCAGAACAAGAAGCAGAGAAACAGAAGGCGTTGCAGCGTCGAAAAGACTTAGAGCAGCGACGTCAGTTTCCATACGCCGTAAGAACTGCCGTTTACAAGCCTCGTGGTGTAGAAGAATTTGACTTTTTCTTCCCCGTGGTTGCGCATTCATTTGGTAATGTGGACTACTATCTTGATATTCAGATTTCGCTCATCATCGGAGTAGCCAACTTGTTTGACAAGCAGCCGCTCATCTCGAAGAAGCTGGCCACCACGGAAGAGAAAGAGCGTCTATGGGCGGTGGTTGGCAGCTGGATGTGCCGCACATCATATGACAAAACCATGGACTCGGCGGCGATACTAAAAGATCGGTCGGCCGAGAAGAAGCGATTCCTTGCTATGCCACTGTTTTGGCTCAAAGGCGACGAGATAAAGGCGATGCTGGATGAGGAATTCCCTGAGTTTGCTGCTATATTGCCTTATTCCGTGGCACATTTAGATCTATCGAACAGCAAGCCTGTAAGTGAATTGCCGCCTGCTAAGGTTAACGGAACTCTGAGCAAAACTGTGACGAACCTGCCTATGAAACTACGCATTAAACTAGGCACTCTTGCTCCGTGAGGGTTATGAATTAGCATTAACGAAACACAAGTTTAATTATTTATTTTAGTAGTATTTGAATGAAATCAAAACTACATGTAACTGATTTTGATGCCAGTAATCTGTTTGAAAATGTTACAAGATGTAGATGTCGTTTCATCGCAGATATTTCGCTGAGGTCGTAGAGGTATTAGTTTTACCACAGGTTTCTTCAGTATAGTTTTACCGAAATATGCCAATTCAGCAGCACTCTGCCAATACAAGGCTATATATAGCTAACTTTGAATCCCATAGTTAATGTCTCAACAAGCTTTGCTCGCAGATATCTTATCAGATTGGCGATCCGCGCTCGTACAGAGCCTCGGGTCAAAGAAAACAGCAACGACAGTATAAAAAGCACTAGAGCAGCCGATTGACCCAGTGACGCCGATACAAGACGAGAATGCCAGTACTGACGAATTGACGACAAATGAGAATATATACGTGAGTGACTTTCCGTCGGCTCAGATCGTCTATTGGTGTTGGAGACATTAGATGCAGTGGACACTGGAGAAACGGTATGCAAGTCATCAGCGTCGGTAATCACCGGCGTATGCGGGACTGACGACGACCCCGAGGAGCTGGTACGGGATACCTTTGTGAGTTGCTCCTGCATCTGGGCCTCTTGCTCACGGCCCTTTTGCTCCATCTCGTCGATCTGCTGCAGCGTGCTCTCTCTAGAGGAGTCGTAGTAAGGGCTGGTTCTAACGAACTCACGAGCATATTCTATATCGTGTTTTGCAGGTAGAATCTTGAATATGAAGAGATTCTGCAGCTGGTGGAACTCCACCTGGTGCTGCGGAGTCAGATCTGCAGCGTCAGCAGAGATTTCGGACAAGTACAGCTCTGTACGTTGGAATGCAGTCTCGATAGCCTGTGCATCGCCGTGATTACTGACCAGAACGACCATGGCATTGAAGAGTTTGTGCGGAATTCGGCCAAACGAGCTGTCCAGATCGGCCCACAGCGTACCGTCGTTGATCCGAGCAACCAACTGGCTCCGCTGGGGCTCCGACCATCCAGCATCCGACTTGGCGGCAGTGTCTATAAGAGCCAGATAAAGTCGCCATGCACGGACGTAGATGGAGTGGCTGATTTTGCGCTGGTTGGCCAGATCAACGGCCACAAGAGGCTGTAGAGTCTCCAGGCACTGCTGGAACCGGCGATTGACAAAGGATTTCGTCGCGCTTCGATATAACCCGCTATATTCGGAGCGCTGGCCGGACCCCGACCCAGACGCAGACGAGATGCTGAAGCTGAGTTCGTCCATGGGGTTTGGTGGAATACGGGAAGGTCAGTTGCCGAGGAAGTTGGTTAAGCAGAACATAAGCGTACAAAAGCAGGAACATATGTAAGCAACATAAGCAGGGAAATAAGCAAAATAAACAAGCATCAACAAAGATTGAATTGATTGGGAGTTTACGGGGTTTTTGTAATTTGGAAAAGTCGGTGATTTCGGCGAAACAAGATGGCAATTGATTGGTTTCGTACTGTTACGACATTCATAGTTAGGTGATTGCATTGGTATTTGTACTTGCTAAGCAGTGGTTCGCAGACGGTAGACAGTGATTGGTATCTAGCGATACATTTGAACAAAGGTTTAGACAAAAGCTTTCAAGGCAGATTTGGCGATTGAGTTTGGCAATTCAACATTCTCCAGGCTTATCCATACGGTTCAATAGGCAGGCAATCAACATCAGTAAACCAACGCAAACCAGCCTTCAACACAGGCCCAAAAACCCACCATGTCACAAAATACCTCCGAAAACACCCCCGATGAGACAACATCGCTGCTGGACGTCCCCGATGATATTCATGAGCCAGAGCCTCATCTGGGCTTATCTGCAGCTGTCTCTCTCATGGTCAACAAGATGATCGGAACCGGCATATTTTCCGTGCCTCCAAGCATATACACCCTCACTGGCTCAGTCGGCATGTCCATGGTTATATGGATCCTTGGTGGCTTCATTGCATATACCGGGTTGAATGTCTATCTGGAGTTTGGCCTCGAGATCCCCCGGTCGGGTTCCGAGAAAAACTACCTGGAACGTGTGTATCGCAGGCCCAAGCACCTTGCGCTGGCTATATTCACAATCACCAGTATTTTCCTTAGCTTTTCGGCCGATAATGCCTACGTTTTCGGCCTGTACTTGATGCAGTCGTGGGGCAACACCGATCCGTCCACCAGCTCCAGGTATGCTCTGGCCATCAGCTGTATCACATTTGCCTTCATACTGCACACAGTGTTTCCTAAGACTGGTCGCATGCTCTTCACGTTCCTGGGAATATTCAAGATCGCTGCGCTAGCCATTATGGTCGTTTCCGGCCTGCTCGTCATGGTGGGCCTGGTGGACATCGGCCCATTGCCGGACAATTGGCACAATGCCTTCAAATCAGATGGCTTTGGCGGCGGGATCAGCAACTATGCAATTGCACTCATTCGCGTCTTCTACTCTTATCGAGGATGGGAAACCTGCAACAATGTCATGAGCGAGATCATCAACCCCAGTAAGACCATGGGCCTGGCTGGTCCTCTAGCCATTGGCAGCATGACTCTGCTTTATACCTTCTGTAATATTGCATATTTCACTGTGGTGCCCAAGCAGGAAATTGTCGATTCCGGCGTCATCATCGCCGCCAGCTATTTCCGCCTCATGTTTGGTGATAATGCTGCGTCCAGAATACTGCCTCTCATTATCGCCCTGTCAAATCTCGGAAACGTGCTGGTAGTCACCTATGCTTGCGGCCGCATCAACCGGGAGTTGGCTCGCGACCATCTGCTGCCTTTTTCAGGCTTCATTTCTTCCCTCAAGCCTTTTGGAACCCCTGCTGTCGGTCTCTTCATACATTGGCTTATGACAGTACTTCTACTGTTCCTATCACCTTCAGACCAGGTTTACAACTTTGTAGTTGACTTGTCGACATATCCGCTGACTCTCATCCACTTTTCGGTCACTGCAGGTTTGCTCTACCTGCAATTTAATCATACAAGAGAGCACTGGGGCGAGAAGCACGATTCATATCATTCCCCGCTGCCTCTCACTCTCGTATATCTCTTTTCGAATCTTTTTCTGATCATTGTCCCGTGGATTCGACCACGCTCCTGGCCTGAAGACAAGCTCCCGTACTGGTCTGTGCCATTAGCAGGAGTCAGTGTCGTATGCGGAGTTGGTCCGCTTTACTGGTGGTACTGGAGGTCTACACCAGCAGCAGCCATGTTGGATAAACGAATAAAACATCGACAGCTTACATCTTCATGAAAGCATTATAGAATAGAATAGTTCTCATTAGATTGTATTAAACCGTATCGTATGCGTATATAATGAAAAACTTGCTAGCTGATGACGAGCTGTGATATGCATATTCATGCCGTTAGTTAAACATCCCCTAACTAACCGACTTCCACTTTTTCGTCAACCACCTCCTCAGCTAGCCAAGCATGGTTGGCTATATCATGAATAGTTGGACGTTTATGGATGTTTCTTGTTAAAATCCACTTCATCAGCGAAAGACAATCAGCACTCACTTCAAAAGGAATTCTAAGATCACCATCCATAATTTCATCGACATTGTAAAACGGATTTTCCTTGTAGATCATCGTATACAGCAGAATTCCCAGAGCCCATACATCTTGGCTCTTACCTTCGTAAGGAATTCCTGACAGTACTTCTGGTGCTGCATAATCAATGGTGCCAACAAACATATCAAACGGTCCTTGCTTGATAAATGCTGCTGATCCAAAGTCAATTAGCTTCACAACACCATTTTCATCCACTACAATGTTTTCATCTTTAATGTCTCGATGAACAATACCGTGAGTATGAAGGTGCCTTACGGCACTGATAACTTGGCGAAAAATATCCCTGCATTCTTCCTCACTCATATCTGGTTTCAGTTCTATCAAATCAAACAAGTCCGTCCCAGGATTGCCGTGCGGGACCATTTCGATCTGATAGTATTTTTCATCTTCAAAAAAGTCGAGAAATTCTACTATGTTTTTGTGCGGCAAAGTCGTCAAAAATGCCATGATTTTGATCTCATTGGGTATGGTACCAAGTCTTCTGTCCCTGATCCATGTGTCGACAAGGATTCGTTCCTTTATGACACATTTCACAACTATTTGAACATGCGGATATTCCTTGTACCTGACAAGCAGGACCTTCCCATAGGCACCCTCGCCCATCTTGCTTACAATGACAAAGTCATCCAGAGATTTTATACGCCTCAACGAACCAATTTCACCCTTGTAAGGCTCCTCGCCGCGTTTGTACGTAGCTGACAACAGCATGTATGGCTGTTCAACCTTATCGACACCAGTAGGCGTAGCAACTAAGCTACTAGTGTCACTGGAAACTGCGGTGCTTTCTGAAGCAGAAGAAGCAGAGGATGGCGAGTCCATATGTTTCGACTTCTTCTTTGATATTTCAATTGCTTCTCTGCGACTCAAATAGTCGTCCAGTAATGCCAGCTGTGAAGGTGTGTGAAATTCAGTGCCCTCACTACTTCGACAGTAAGTTATCCATAAAGCATAATGATTTGGTGTAGCCATTTTCAGCTGAAAGTCGATACGCAAATGAGTACCAGACTTGTTGACAGCTTCAATAAGAGATGAGTCCATAATATCAGAAAAGGGTCCAGGCATGCCATCAAACGTATTTTGAGTTTCGTCCTTCGGTGTGGTTGGTCGTGAAGAAATCCTGAGAGCAGCCTTTCGGAATGCATATTCTGGAATAACTAGTCCTACCGGCATTCCATCACCGAAAGAGATATCGCTATCCAACACTTCTCGTAATACTTGTTTGAATTTCGGAATAATTGTCGAAATTTCTTTTCCTCTTAAATTCTCTGTAACCTCATAGCCCAGAAGAGCAAACAAAAAGTATTCGTTATAATCACAGATTTTGAGGCGTTGCTTGTCAATCAAAACAATGCCGCTAATGTGAGGAGTAGATGCTATCTCCAAAGCGACTCCGACGTCTGATGTTTCTGTCGCTACAGGCAAAAGAAAGCAAGGAAAAGCCTGCTTCTTATCTAATTGAAGAGTCCCGTACAAGGACATCTTTTGCTCGAGTCCCGAAAGAGTATTTTTCAAAGCGGTTATGTTTTTCTCGCTCCTGCTTAACCGTTGATCCACATCTACCAAAATATCCGGCAGTATATCACCAATCTCCAGATGAATATTCATGCTTTTAGAACTCTTGGAATGCTTATGGCCGAGAAAATGCGTGTCATCATCTGCGTTGTTTGCTTCTGATTCAGCAGACGTATCCTCATCAGGATACTGGGCCAAAATGTAGTTGGAATAGTCGCCTTCGATCTTATAAATCTGACCAGTTTCTTTTGAGACATGTAAAGTAGTGAAATCAGAAGGAACTTCTTCCAATATCCAAAGCATCACATTTGTCTGGCTCGTCTTGGCCCATATTGAGGCTACACTCCGAACACCGTTAGCTTTAACGATGGGGAAGAGGTTTCCACAAAGCACGACTCCGTTTTTAACCATTGCCTGCTGGACTTTATGCGCGAAGCGACGACGAGACGCCTCGTGAATATTGTTCATTAGGGGCTGAGACTTCATCTCAGACTGAGAGTTTCCAAACATGAGGCAAGCCATGTCGTTGCAAGAAAACACGGAAAAGGGCTCTTCAATCGCCGTGGTAAACATGGCACGAGCAGAAGCATATTTTGATGAAAGAGGATGCAGTGGTGACAAGCTAAAAGCTGCGATTTCGGGACCGTTCAAGTTGAGAGCCGCTAAGCTCGGAGAAAGTCCGAGCGAGCTGTTAATGTTGTCGGTTGATGCAACAGGGCCAAGACTAGGCGATGATATTTGCTGGAAAGAGACCTGTCTCGATAAGGGAAACCGGCGATTAGGAGGTGCTCTAGCATTGGCAGCGTTCCTTTGAGGCAAATCCATGTACGGTGCTGCAAGAGCATCTAAAAGACGTCCCCGGAGCTGCTCAGATGTTATGCCTGTCAGCGTGCGTTTCCTAGAAGTAGTTGGAGTAGGTGAGGGTTTGTTGATATCTTCCATGAGAAAAGGAGGATTTGAAGCAGCTCTCGACGCAGAGTACGGCCGCGAGTACTGCAAACTTGCCTCGTTGATTCCGCGGAGCCGCTGCGGCAGCTTATCGACGGCCTCGTTGAGCAGCTCAAGAAGCTGGTCGATATCGCTCTCGAGCGCCAGGTGATCGCTGTTAGAGGTATCCATGCTGGACAGAAACGACAACGTCGCCGAGGACACCGAGGAGCGAAGCTTCGAGATATCTGGAAACAGCTTGCTATGCAAATTTACCATAGACTGGCTTATCGCGGGGTTGCGAAGCAGACTGGACTTATCAGCAGGCGGTACATCGCGAAGCAGCTGCAGAGACTTGCGGAGAACCGTCAGACGAGAGTAGAATGCAGAATTAAGATCGTAAAGATAGGAATAGGAGTATAAAGATTTGGAGAATTTCAATACCCATGGATATGAGAGAGCGAGGTCTGATTCCTTTTGACTAGAGTTGTTAGTTTATCATTGTAGCCAAGCAATATAAACACCACTTACTTATCATCTTCTTTATCGCTATCGTAAAAGTAGAATTTGGCCTGCTCGGATTCCATATGTCGTTTGGGGGCGTGTTTGCAGAAGCGGGCAAGAAGGCAAACTGATGATGGGTCGATGCACTAATAAACAGCTGGAAAGGCAGGTGGAACAAAGTTTGCAAGCAAGTGGCGGAAAAAGCCGGCGGAAAGCGGCTAACAGTGAAGAGATGTGAGAAAAGAAACAAGATGAAAATATCTGGGTAGTTATTTATATTTATATGGATCTATTGTCAATGTATTGAATGCAACGGAGATTGGGAATACGGGCTGTGGAAGATGTATGGAAGGAGTTACGGAACAGATGTAAGATGGCATATATTTCGAAAATATTTGGCATAGATATTGTTTTATATAGGCTGATATGTACTGGTATCTTGATATTATTGAAAATTAATGCACTGCTTAGGTTTGTTATTGGAATGCACATGATTGGTGCTCGTATGTGAAACAAGGCAGTTGCAGCGAGGCAGTGGAATGCGGTAAAAATAATAGCGGGGCAGGCAGCAAATGCCGTAAAAATAATAATGAAATGCAGTGAAGACAGTATTAGGGAATGCAGTAAAGATAATATCGGAGAATGCAACACTGTTATTGCTAATATTATAGTGTATAAACAGCAAAATAATACGAGAATAATACGGGCACTGCGTGGTTTTACAGAAAATACAAATTTATATCCAATCCAGACTGACTGAATCATCTTTAGATTGTATTAATGAATAGTTGTATCGATAAATATAAATGAATAGTTGTATATAATGAATGGTGCTGCAGTCAAAGGCATAGTAGCGTTGTATAGGTCGCTAATTGTTGGCTATACCAGTCAGCTCTACAGGCACATAACTTCCGCTGCATTTTTATCTGAATTCAAATAACCTTG
Organism: Casaregolazyma lundiana; assembly: GCA_030563415.1. Classification (NCBI taxonomy): domain Eukaryota; kingdom Fungi; phylum Ascomycota; class Dipodascomycetes; order Dipodascales; family Trichomonascaceae; genus Casaregolazyma; species Casaregolazyma lundiana. Next base: position 49,763 of record JAJMJF010000015.1, on the reverse strand, counting down.
CCGGTGAACCTCTACTATAGCTCCACCTTACTCCGTGTCTTTAAAATATATCTTTCATAGCCTTACATTCCTCTTTTTTTCTTCATCCTCTACCATGAGCATCTGCTCAATCTGTCGAGTCAGAGTTTCCTGATGCCATGTATTCAGCGAAGCTTGGATAGCATTAAGATTCGCTGTAACATCCTCCCATTCATACTGCTCGATCATGCAATACTCAGAGACTGTGTATTCTTTTGTATCCGGTGGTAACATCGGCGATGGTGGAGAAGCCATCAGCTCATGATAAAGCTCTGGCGGTGAATAAGGGGGCGTCGATGGTGCTGCTGGTGTAGATGCTTTGGTTATATGTTGATACTCTGCAGTTGTATGTTGTTTCGTATGCTGGTACTCTGCCGTATTCTCATATCCTGGCGTATTCTCATATCCCGTTGCAGGCTGATATCCTGGTGTATGCTCGGTCCCCGTATTCTCCATCACTATATTCTCGCATCTTGCACCCTGAACATATTTTCGGCTCCATTTTCTCCAGCTGGGAATTTTGATATTACCGGATTCGTCATCACCCGTCCGTCCTTCGATTTGATGGCAATCGACCAGCTCGTCTCCAGTCCTAACAAACTCCTTCACACTCAACCGTCTTCGAATAGCTTTCATGACCTCCAAGTTATCACCTTGTCAGTGGACACATACCGCTTCTCAATGCCCATGTTATATACACTATAGTTGCCATTGTTTTCCTAGCATAGATCCATGTGGAGCCGTCTCCACTTCGGTGATGTGCCATGCAGAAGATGCCGAATCCGCAATTGCAAAGTGGCTTGCATATGCATGCGCAACAGCCAGTGCCTCCATACGCCCTTCGTGGTCAGCACTAGCCTCGTTGTATACATCAATTTTTCTACTCGGAATGCCTTCTCGGGCCTTGCTTGAGCTCACTTTTCTCTGCCGAGCTTCAACGGCTAGCCGTTGTGGGGTTATAGAGCTACCCCCATTCAACACCGGTGCCGCACCGCAAGGATTGTAGATTGCAGATCTTTCACCAATCAAGCATCCACCGATCTGGTTTGCATGATCGAATGTCTTTTGGGTCAGATCGGAGTTACCGCTTGTGGCTCGGCTGTTGTGTTTAGTGCGCAGGGTCCAGCCGAGACCCTTTTTGCCGGTGAGTGCTTTGAGAGATGATAGGCAACGATGTAAGGGTGAGGCAGCATTGGGGTTATTTTCCAGTGGTATGCTGTCAATCGGTTTCTTTTCGGTGTCGCAGTGTCCATTCGGCCTTTGCTCCACCTCAGAGCCCCGTCTCTGGCAATTGCTACTGGTTTGTGTCGATCCGTCGGTGACAGGTTCTCTTGTCACTTCGATGGGCTGCATTTGAACGACATGCATTTCAAGAAAATGTGTTTTATCAAATACATGCATTGCCGATGGTATGTGACCTCTCATGGTATTAGTTTCCTGTTTTTAATACATGCAGTCTGTAGATGTTAGACCAGTTTTGAGGGCAATGAGTCTCTTTTGAAGACACATTGCTATGGCTAAGCATCAATTTATATCGGCATGATAATCAGACTAGCTTTGTAATTTTGCCAATTGCTTCTGTCAATTAGTCACGGAAATTTGGTTTCTCATTTGTCATGTGCTCCGTATGGTATGTTGTTTCCATTATAATGTCAGGTGCAAACAAAGTATTTAAACTGTATGCTTTGGAGACTGAAACTTTGGAACTTTAAACAGAGCTAAACAGATTACTTGATAGAATATGTCAGTAACATTCCCTGATATTTCGGTAACATTGCCCGATGTTTCAGTACATTCAGTGATATTTCATTTGTGTAAAATTAGCTCTGGGCACAAACAAGACTTAATAGAGCACAACACAGCATTGCATATGCAAGAAATGTACACAACTCGCAATATGCATTACATAAAAGAAATCTATCACTCTATGGTGAGTTCAAGGACACTTCTGTTGTATCCCCGTATCTCACGTACTTGCTATTAACCCGAGGGTCTGCGCCACTCACAGTGAGGCTCCAGACATTGTACATATAAAGTTAGCCCAAAGCTGCAAATTCCAGTATTGCCGCTTGCCATAGCATTGCCCAAGCTCATTTCCAGCTCTTTCCTCGTAATCTACCTGTAACCCATTTTTCGTCCTTGGCATGTGTTGTTTATAGCCCCCATGTCGGGCCGCCCGTCATGATGCCTCTAAAGGAAGGTACACCCTATATAACGAGAATGAGGGCAACGACACGTCTTGCATCTCACTTGAAGCTACGAAAATTTTTCCTTTGGTGATCCGCTGATATAAGCTAGCAGTACGGATAGAAACAAGCATATTAACGAGCATATAGACGGGCATTTCATATGACAGTCAACACAAAGCATCTGAGTGTTATTTCCGCACCTTTTTCGGGCGGCCAGGGCCAAAGCGGAGTAGATGACGGCCCGCAGTTTTTGCTCAATATGGGCCTTGAAAAGGACGCCGAGGACCTGGGATGGACAGTGGACGTGCAGAAACCGCTGGATTTCCCGGTGGTTGCCAACGACGCCGATATTGGCAAGCTCAAGCGACCCCGCTACGTGGCCAGTGCTGCCAAGCGGGTCTACGAGGGCGTCAAGAAGGCTCTTGCGGCCGGTTCGCTGCCGCTGACGCTCGGAGGCGACCACTCCATTGCGATCGGGACGGTGGCCGCCGTCCAGCAGGCGTATCCGGACGCTGTGTTGCTGTGGATCGATGCCCATGCCGATGTCAACACGCCGGCGTCCACCGAGTCGGGCAACATCCATGGTTGCCCAGTCAGTTTTCTGCTGGGAATGGCCGATGTCGATGGCAAGGAGAACCCGTTTGAATGGGTGCCTAAATGCTTAGATATCAGCCGGCTGGCGTACATTGGGCTACGGGACTTGGATCCGTTTGAGAAGCAGCTCATTCGAGAACACAACATCACTGCATATACCATGCACCATGTCGACCGATATGGCATCGGAAAGGTGGTGGATATGGCTTTAGAGAAGGTGAATCCAGGCAATAAACGCCCGATCCACTTGTCGTTTGACGTGGACGCTATTGATCCGGTGTATGCCCCATCGACAGGTACTCCAGTCAGAGGAGGACTTACGTGGCGAGAAGCATGCTATTTATGCGAAGCGATTTCTGAAACTAATAAGCTGGTGGCTATGGATCTTGTAGAATGCAATCCGCATCTTGGAGCGGGAGAAGAAGACGTGAAGGACACGATTGCAGCGGGCTTATCGCTTATCAGATGCTCATTAGGTGATACGTTATTGTAGGGTGGAGATATTAAGATATTGTATATCCTGATATTAGAGATCATGATATGTTTGAGATATAGTATGATATTTTTATCATGATATACATATATCATGATTATATATCATTGTTATGTTATGTTATCTATGAGATGTTGTAAAACAGGTGTAGAAATGTAGGACTAAAATGCAGCATTGCACTACAATACACACTGATGAAGTAGTTAACTGGACAGTTTTAACTACTTTTACGATATTCACATATATAATAAAACTATTACAAGAGTTATAAAATATCTAAAATTCAAATGCTTTTCCATCAAACACCTTAGCATCGATCGGCACCTCCTGGCATTAATTACTACATCTTGGCATCAACAAATACTACTTCTCCATAGTAACATTCACAAACAAAATAATAATGTATTCTTTAGCTTGTTGCTAATCAAAAAAACTATATCAGTTGACCATGTTCTTAGCATAACAGTGTAACAAAGTTTCATCCTCCTATTGGTGTGGTCATTTAGGCGTCCAGCCGAACAGCCGATTTCGGCCCCCACTTACTTCTTGCACCCAGAGCATGCGCACTGATTCTTAGTGCAGGTGCAAGAGGCACTAGCGTTTCCGCAGGAGTTGCATTTAGATCCGCAGGCACAGGTGTGAGACATTTTCGCTAGAGGTTTCCGTACGTTGATAATACTTGATGTTATTGTTGACGTTTGTAGGGGAGCCGTCTAACGTGGGAACTTCCCCTTCCTTATATAGTACTCATCGCCACAAATCACATGGCCTTTGTGCGGCATCCATTGGGTAGCCTTGTCAAATTATTATTGTAGCATTGCAGATCGGGTGTGGATCGGCATTAAGATATACGACATCTTGATGGAGGGCATCACCGGCTGAAAACCACAGTTAAATTAGTAAAAAAAAAGGCTATTGACATTTCTCGTCTATTCTTATTAGAAATTTTTTCTATATTATATTCAGTACCGTGCACTGACTCTGCTGTAAAGCCGTCCTTTCCCGGTAAATACCCTCATTAAAATCATTCCATGTAACATTTCCTATCTGGGCCGTCTAAAACCGATGCGGCGTATGTATTTTCGCTCGATCTCGCAGCACCCTACTTGGTGTGGCAAGTGCCTCATCCTCTATCTTTGGGCCGTTTTTGCCAAGACGGCCTGTCGTTGCTGACAGGCTGGACGCGGCCGCCTCAAGTCGCAGGTCCTGCGGCCATAACGCACGGCCCAGCTTGATACCACGTTCCAGCCACTCTGCTAATGTGGCCTGCTCTTTTCGTACGCCGTGGCTACACGAGCTCCACCGTAATTTGCAACCTTTCTCCAACTCCTTAGCCACCATTGGACTCATCCAATCGGCCTGCCAAGTGTTGCCTGTTAGACCTGACATATGGCTGAATACTCCGCTGCTTAGCGCCTTATCAGAGTAGCCTCCTTCTAATAATGATAGTACCTTGCCGTTGGCAAACTTGTTCGCCAATGTGATGCCGTCCCTAGTAAACCGATTGTAAAAGCTTGTCGGCACATGTACTCCGTGCCGCTGCATTCCTTTTCCTTCGTACTCGCTCGCATCGAATCCGGCAGAAAAAATAATGAGCGGTTTGAATGGCTTATGTGCTTTCAAGGCTTCCTGCTGGCTCTTCTTGAGGAACTTGCTAGCCTTGTGGAACAGCACCGAGTACGATGTCTCGTAACACTCGTAAAACTCCGTCTCGTCATTATACGGCTCCAAATGCACATTCCAGATGCACATATTATGGGCCATAAGGCATACTGATGCGTTCTTGATATCTTCGACTCTGGCATAGCCGGTTTCGGTAGGAAAGGAGTTGATGTCATGCAAGCTGAAATATCCAATCCCTGTATCTTGATGGTGCTGCTCTTCGTATTCGTCTTCAGACTCCTGCTTGAGCTCTGTCTTCTTATGTGAAGACGGTGATTCGTCGTCTCTGGACGGCGAGTCTTCTGGCTCAGGTGGTGGAGCATATGCAGACTTCTTTGCTTCTGCATCACCAGAAGTCGAGCTAGAATCACTGTCATCATTGGTTGAGCTACTTGTACCGTTCTCACGGTATCCTGATAAGTTGAAGCAAATATCTTGAGTTCCGTCGCCGTGATGTAGATCAAAGTCTAAGATGACGGCATGTGTTAGGCCATACCGTTTCTTAGCGTATTGGATAGCAATATGAACATTGTTAATCAAGCAGAATCCCGACGGTACACAGGGGTGCGAATGGTGGCCAGGCGGTCTTATTGTAACAAAAGCCCTATCGACTTGGTCCGCACTGCTGCCTGAAAACAGCGAGTCGACTGCAGTTTCCACCGACCCCACGACGCCTTCCAATGCACTGGTCGTGCCCTGCGTCAGGTAGATGTCGCCAGAATGCCAATTGTCCGGTACTTCAATCTGCCGTTTGTCCAGCTTCAACTGGCTCTGCTTGCAGAGCTCATAGATATCTGTAGCCCACTTAGATCCATGCACCTTGGAAACATGATCCTCATGTAAACTAGATCGCTTCGAGCATACCTGTACGTCGAACTCGTGAGGAAACTTGGCCATTGCAGCGCCTATTCCAAGTGAGCATGCCATTAGTCTCTGGGGACGCTCAACAATAGTCGATATATATCGACGGCTGATCCACCATCGTGAAAACACATGTTTGTAGCACAACGGAGATAAGAGAACAAGGGTCTTTCGAGCTGCAAGCGCTTTAGAATCAATTCCCAGCTTGGTTTCAAACTCCTTGTAAAACTCTGACAGTTCCCCTGCTGAATCGGACGGTTCCAGCGACGGGTTGATCTTATCTGGAGGCGTAACAGGAACCTCCTTCTTCACGGTAACTGGCGGAGAAACGACACCGCTGGGCAACGGCTCTTCGTTGATCTCTCGCTCTTTCAAGTCTTCTGTCAAACTTTGCTGGTTATCCTGAGAGCTCTGCTCATCCTTCAAATCAGGCTGCCCAGCTTTCGACCCCAGCTGCCCATCCTCTTTCACCATATATCCCTCCTCTTTCAACAAACTACCCTCCTCTTTCACAATATACCCAGGCTGGCCAAACTGCTCATCGAACTTCTCCAGCAGATCATCGCCAGCTCGTGAGAAATCCGGGTTAATCGAGTCAGATCCCTGTTCAGGAGAAAGCGAGATGGCCTGGAGAGCTGCAAGGAGCAACGCCTCGTCGTCCACGTCTGCTTTGTCGATCGATTGTTCCATGTTGTGAGTTATAATTCCATGGAAATGTATAAATTATGAATAATTCGCAGTGTTAGTGATCTTCCCGCGTGTTTACAATACGCGTTCTTGTTGTTTATGATCTTGTTGACTTTAAGTTTTAATTATTCCCAAACAAACAACGTGCCTTTTTAGCGTTGGGGGTGCTACGAAAGCTTTTGTAGGGCGGAGAATAGCTCTATAGTTGATGTTTGTAGTAGATAATGTTGTTTGTGGCGATACGGGTGGTGTTTAATAGTATGGGGTAAGCCGTTGATGTCAGCAGTTCTTTTTTTCCATTTGATCTGGAACAATTCCTGTGTTTTTTCCATGATAATACTGTATGCAAAATAATAGCGTTGTGCATGATAATGCTGTTATGCTTTATAGCTGTGTGAGACATTGATTTGCAGTGATGCTCAAGTGCTGACGACCACTGTTGAGCCACATGTCAATAGCAATGTTTATATTCTAGTAAATGCATTGCGTAATGCGTTCGAGCCCTGTGGCACATGGTAGATGCCTTGCAGCTTAATGCATCTCCTATGAATGCTATGTCTGGCGGTCTAACGCCTTCTATGGACCAGGCCCATTCAGGCGCACGACAGCATACGCTTGGCCTTTTGCAGCTCTGTCTGAATAGTAGAACCCAATTGCGACTGTATTAACGATGCTTGATGGGGGAAAAAGGTATGGAACTTCCAGAAAGCCTGGGCCATAGTACGGCTGATCCGTGGCTCTTGTATCAGACCCTCGACCAGTATTTCCTCTATGATTGGGGTATGACGGCGGTTTATCTGTTTGGATCGGGCAAGAATCAGAATACTCATAATGCTGGACAGAAGAACTTTGACGTTTTCAGGCAAATCGGGGCGCTTGACTAGATCTCGAAGGCACTGGAGCTCGCGAACAAGGCTCTCCTCATGAATGGTTTGCAAAACAAGCATGACCACCATATATTCGACAGTTTCCAGCATGCCTGGAGGCACCGTATGAGGCGCTTGGAAAGATGCGCATGCTGGCTCAATCAAATCAGGGTATATGGAGTCGAGCTCTGCACCAAACACATAGCCAACGTCGGTAACAAACGGGTATACAGAGGCAGAGATGCAGTTATTGGTGAGGGAATCCCGGAACTCGGCAGAACAGAGAATACGGAAGCAGCATTCGCGCAGAATGCGTCGCTGGTCAGAAGACGTCTGGATAGCCGATCCACGGCAGATGCTACGGAGCCGGACAAAGTAGATGCGCAGCATGACGGAGCTGTACTGAAGATCGGGGCTGCGCAACTCACGCAAAATGCTCGTCTCCAGCTGGTTAACTGCGATCTCCAGGTCTCGGACGGTTTCGAACTCGGTCCGGGGTAAATTGGACATTTTCAAGTCGCTACCGCCCGTCAGCAGCATGTTCAGGCATATTCGGGACGGATCGACCGAGCGAGTCAGCTGGATATCAACATGGCCCACGCGGGGTGTCTGGTATTGCGTACGCGGCCGCCGAGGCCCCAGGCGCTGGATCATGGAGCTGTGGAGCTTGCTGATGAGCGCTTGATCCTTCAAGTAGTTGCGGTAATACCACCAACAGGCGACGGCAATAAGTACAATTTGCACCAGGATGTGAACGGCCGTGGCCACTTTCACAGACAAGTGCTCATCAAGCCGGGTATACAGTTGGTATGTTTGCATTAGGTATAGTTGGATGAAGACAAGTTTGGTTGCAGCGTAGTTTTCAGTCCTGCTACCTGATGAACACCCGGCTTGCTAATACCCAAGGAATCAAACTTAACTTCTACCAACCACCACATTGCGAGACGGGATATTTATTGGCACTGATTTCTTCTGATAAGTGCATCGACTGTACAGTGCAGTTTAATTTATAGGGAAAATGTCTAATGACGTTGTGGTAAGTAGATTGGTGCGCCGATTCGATGCCAGCTGACTAATGAACCCAGGGCAAATTGTATCTCAGCATAATAGATGGCGTAGTTTACGATTCCAGAGCCGATTTCGAGGATAATGGCGTCGATGAGTTGACCTTGCAGGAGCTGAAAAGTGTCTGGCAGAGCCGATTGTCCACGTACAATGTCGCCAATATGCCGTGGGATCCTGAGCCTACGTTGAGCACTACTTTGCCACAGCCTCAGAGCTCCAACGGCTATGCAAACGGATCGTTGGACCCCAGCATCAAGAAGGAAGACAACGGGATGTTTTCGAACCAGGTGTATTTGAATTCACAGCAGGCAGCTCTGAGAGCAGCCCAGAATGTCCAGCAGTTTGTACAGGAAAACCAGGCCTCGGGGTCGCTGGTAGGCTTTGATGACGCAGTCCGGGGCATGATACCCAAGCCAGAGGTCGATTCTGGGAAAGGACCGGACAATGGGAAGTCTGGCGGAGGTCTGGTTTTGCCAGGAGGGGGTCAGCTGTCACAAATGGATGGGGCTAATGACATAGAGGTACCAGTGGATAGTGGCACTCTGCCAAATAGTTCTGGTGCACTACCAGATAGCATGCCCAGTCTTAATGCAGGCGGTCATCGTGCAGAGGTGGACCGGTTGATTGAAAGAAAATTGGCACAAAAGCAAAATAGCGAAGCACAGCTGGAGCTGGAGATTGAAATACCGGAAGAACTGGCACAAAATAGCAGGATTCTAAGGCAAATGGACGGTGCAGATGACGATGATGACAAGAGCGAAAATGGCATAAACTCAGATCTGGACGACAGTGATGACGACCATGCGTTTGGAGAAGAGGAGGATAATGACGACATGGGCATGACAATGCTGTGCCTATATGACAAGGTACAACGGGTCAAGAATAAGTGGAAGTATGTTTTAAAAGACGGTGTTGCCAACATCCACGGTAAAGATTACGTTTTCAATCGAGCATCTGGTGAAAGTGAATGGTAACGGTGGAGCCAGCAACGATACGTGGAAAAGCTAGTAACAGTACAGGTGTACGTTATATACAGGTTTGATAAAAAAAATAAACGAGAATTCGGGATATGCAAATTGTTTTATGGAGCCAATTGTATGGTCAACAGGCGGTTGTATTGTGAAAAATCATCGTATTGTGATCTGTCAACTATTCAGATGGCAACGGTCTCGAGCTATAATTTGACATATCAATTGATTCAATCTATGATTTCTAATCAAGTGATTGGTTCCGTACGATTGGCTCAATTCTGATTTGTAATCAAGTGATAGATCGTATTTCTGATGTATAAAACAAGTGATTTATCCGCTATTTCATACTTAACTTCATACAGCTTTCCATACCACATCTTCGCCATGTCTTCCCTGTCTAAACTCACTAAACTCGTAAATGCAACTATATACAATTACTCCAGAGAACTGGTTGCCATGGAACATCCCACCAGTTCAGGCTCTCCACACCAGAACATTGTTGTTTTCATCGGGGGCCTGTTCAACGGTATTGGCACCATCGGCTATGTCCGTCCGTTGGCGCAGGCTCTGGACAAACACAACTGGGGTTTTGTAGAGATTTTGACCCGCAGCTCGTTTCAAGGGTTTGCAACTGGCAGTCTTGCTAGAGATGCTACAGACATTGCCAATGCGGTCAAGTACCTGCGGTCTGAAGGCAAGAGCCAGATCATACTCATGGGCCACTCCACAGGAAGCCAGGATGTTATGTACTACTTGACGCAGGAGGATGAGAAGAGTCAATTGAAAGACCGGCCTAATGTCGCAGGCGGCATTCTGCAAGCCGGAGCGTCTGATCGTGAGGCATTTGGGCCAGAGCTCGGCCAAAAAAAGCTCGACCAAAGCCTACAGGTAGCTCGACAGTTGCTGAAAGATGAAGGTCCGACAGCCATTATGCCAGCCGACTACCGAAGTTCGTTTTTCAACACTCCAGTTACGGCATATCGCTGGTTGTCGTTACTGGATGTCCGGGGAGGCGACGACTTCTTCTCATCCGACCTCAACGAGTCTGACTGGGCCAAAACATTTGGACATCTGCCGATGCCTATTCTGGTCGTCTTTAGTGGTGATGATGAGCATGTTCCTGAAACCATAGACAAAGATAAGCTTCTTGCAAACTGGAGAAAGGCTGCTGGTGATAATCTCAGTCCATACAGTGCAATTGTGCCTGGGGCAAAACACCAGGTAGTTGGCGGGTCTGAAGAAGCTCTTCCGTTTTTTATTGATCGCGTAATTAAATATGTGAAATCTAGAGAAGTCCGCGGACCCGATGCGGAATAGTGAGTGTCAGGGGTTGTGGTGATTCGGCTGTGCCTCCCCCGGCAGTTCCGGTCGGAGTCCTCATTTGGGCATTCTATTTTGTTTTACAACTGCAACGTGCTCAAATGTGGTATTATGACGAAATGCAGTTAGCAATTATATGCATTCGATTTGCTCAGTCGTTGTAGTCGAGCCGTTGCAACGGTCGTGGGTTTGGCCTTCCCCAGTTTCACGACGTTTTTCCGATCAGCAAGCAAGCAAGCAACTCAGGGGCTAATCCAGTTTCCATCTGCTCGTTCGCTACTCTCTGAGGATTGAATGGGCAATGCAGTAATTTCACTTCGACAGCAATTGGACTTTTTTTTATAAATACGTCGGTCGTTCCAACGGTCCACCGAAAATATCTACTTTGATGGAAAATGTGCACAGATAAGCTGTGGTTCGCTCAGCCACAAATGAGCGATTTAACGTGAGTCACGTTAAGAAGAATTTCAGATGAGCATATTTTCTTGTTATCGGGGTCCAAATGTGGCCACCTGACTGCATTATCGACAAGGTTGCTTAGAAATGTATTCTTGAGCAATGGTCTAGAGCTGTATCTGTGCAAGTACTTTAAAGGCATGTTGTCTCCAAACTCGTTACTGATATCTCCTCACTCTTTTTGCTTGTGGGATTGCTTCTTTTGAACATTCTTCTTATCATGATTCAGTCTTTTTGGTTCATCGCTGCCATTTTGTGTCTCTTCTCTATCTGTGCTGCTCTGCCCGCTGGGGTAAAAGCACCTAGCCTTGCAGGATTCTCCAATCCTACTACTCATGTTTCAACTGGTGGATCGGCTGTCTGTGTATCTGGATCAGTCGAGGTTCATGCCAGCACCAGCAAAAATGTCAAGTTTGATTACACAACGCCCAAGTCTCAGATCGAGGTCACTCAGACTTATGTCGATCTCATTGTACCTGGAAGTGACTTTTTGGCATCCATCCAGAGTGGAAACCTCGAGGTCAATGGTACTTACCGCATAGGTGCTTCTCTTTGTTTGCCGTCGAACCAAAGTGCATCCAAGGTCCAGATTCTTACGCATGGTCTTGGATTTGACCGTCGGTACTGGGATCTGGCTCCCGGATACAGTTATGTTGATGTTGCTGCTGCTGCTGGATACGCAACCTTCTTCTATGACCGTCTAGGTGTAGGTGAGTCGTCGATTGAAGATCCCCTACATACAGTCCAGTCTCCTCTTGAGCTGGCAATTCTCGGCAGCCTGGCTGAGAAACTTCGCAATGGAGAGGTCGGTGATCATCGTTATGACACTGTCATCGGTGTTGGTCACTCGTTCGGAAGCGTGCTTACACAGGCTCTCACCGCGGCATCTCCGCAGTCTTTGGACGCAGCTGTTCTTACTGGGTTCTCCAGAAACACCACGGGCATGCCGGCTTTCATGATGGGTCTGAATGTGATGATAGCCTCCGTGAATCAGGCAGATCGCTTCGGCAACTTGTCGTCTGGATACCTTCTTATTGGTGGTACACCGACTTCTGCTCAAACGGGGTTCCTTCATGCACCGGGCTTTGATCCTTCTCTGCTTGCCCTTGCCGATACTGTGAAAGACACCGTGACAATTGGCGAGCTTCTGACGCTGGATGAAATTACGAAACCAGCCACGAACTTCAGTGGGCCCCTGCTAGTGGTTACAGGTAATAACGATTTGCCGTTTTGCAACGCAAACTGCAGCTATCCTAGTAACCTTCTGACACAGGTGCATTCGAAACTGTATCCAAGTGTTGCTTCCAACAATACGGCGACATATCGAGTACCGTCTGCAGGACATGGGATTAATTTCCATTACTCTGCCGAGACTGCGTTCAAGTACATTCAGACTTTTCTGAAGGGAAAGGTATGAGTACTGTATTAAACTTTGCACGATGAGGTCAGTGCAATAACGGTTATTGTATTTTAATTTGTATCTAAAGTGTATTTTTGCAATATTGGAATAGAAAATCTGACTGTATTAGTCGGCATGAGTCTGCTGTCGTATTGAATCGTCATGAAATCTGATAAGATAAACAAGCCCATCAAAATATCTTAGAAACTAAACATCACAATTGCATCATCAAAAACCGCGATATCAGAAGAATATCAACAATACTCGTGGCATCAAGGGATTCAAAAGACATTTCAAGACAGCACCTACCTCACTACGTTCGCTCACTACATTTCCTCCACAAACATGACCACTTACCAAAATGCAACCGTACATACCTATGGTAATGGATTGATTGCAATTGAGCATGGCACACAGTCTGGCAAGCAACATGAGCGAATAGTTCTGTTTATTGGGGGTCTGGGTGCCCCTGTAGGATATGCTCAAGGATTCACAGTGCCCATTGGCAAAGCCCTTGATAAGCACAATTGGGGATTTGTGGAAACATCCACGCAAGCAGCTTACACGTGGAATGGAATTGGCAGTCTTCCTAGGGACTCTGTGGATGTGACCGATGCGCTCAAGTACTTTTATTCAGAAAAAGGCGGGAGTAAGAAGCAGATTGTCCTGCTTGGACACTCCACCGGGTGTCAAGATGCCATATATTACCTGACGCAACAGTACGAAGGTGATGACAATGCCCTGGTAGACCGCCCGAAGGTTGCAGGAGCGGTGCTGTTATCAGGGATTTCAGATAGAGAAGCATTCACGCCCATGTTTGACGAGCTCGGGTTCAAGCTCGACGAGAGTCTGGAAGAAGCTCAGACAATGATTGACCAGGGAGCTGGAGAAGCTGTCATGCCGTGGAAATACTTGGACAAATTCTTTTTCAAAACTGTCACCGCTTACAGGTGGAAATCTCTATTGAGTGTACGAGGTGATGATGATTACTTTTCGTCAGATTTGACTCAAGAGGATCTGGCCAAAACCTTTGGAAAACTGAACGTACCGATCCTTATTCTTCTTGGTGCAGAAGACGAAGGAGTTCCATCTTCCGTTGACAAGGAAAAGCTCGTGAATGGTTGGAAGCAAGCATCAAAGGACTTTTGCAGCGAAGACAGTGCCGTCGTACCTGGCATGAAGCATTCTGTACTTGAAGGGACAAAGGATCCACTACCGTTTCTGACGGATAAATTGCTTGGATACTTGAAGGGAATTTAAGAGTCAATCATATCATATATAAGGAAAGAGAAGTAACGGAAAAGTAAAGTCATAGAAAAGTAAAGTCGTAGGAAGGTCATTCTAAGTCATGCTGATGAGCTAGAAAGACCATCTCATAACTCCGCTGCGTCATTGCAGAAAACACCGAAACTCAAATTCGAACAATTTTTCTCTATGAGAATAAGCAATATTATAAATATTATAAATATCAGTCCAATTCCCCCCATTATCTTCTACTTTCATCACTTCCCCTGATTTCGTCCCAGATAATTTCCAGCTCATTTCCAGCTTATTTACATCAATTTACTGATTCCTCCTTCTACTTCACAACACAGCCATGGACTCCTTCGCAGGACTTAGCTGGGGAACTTCCACAGCTGAAAGCAATGGCATTAGTGCTGCCAAACTGAAGTCCATGTCGCTTGCTGATAGACAGAAGGCTATGAAGTTGCAGGCTGAAAACAATGCTCAAGCTGCGCGGTCGGCTTGGTCAGGTCTCGACTTGCTGGGTGACTCAGTGCCTCCTAGCAGTGTTGGCAGCACTAGTAATTCCAGTATGGTTAATAATGAAAAACCAGCCAGTTTGGTGGCTGATAATGGGAAAACTGGCAATTTATTGGACGGTTTCGACGATATTCCAGGTCAAACCAGCCAATCGGCGCCCCAGGTGCATACAGACGAAATCGAAGATGATCCGTTTGCTGTATTCAATCAGAAGATTCCGGTCAAACCTGCCGAGTCGCCTGTTGATACTCGCAGTGTGGTGTCCGGCGAAACACCTCGATCTACTCCTTCTCGAGCAGGCTCAACTAAATCAAGTACCCCTGCACCATCACATACCCCTGCACAGACAGCTGAAGAAACCAATAACCGTGAAAATAATGACCCCCGTGATCATGCTGTTGCTGAGCTCATTGACATGGGGTTTTCGGACGAGCAGGCCATAGAAGCTCTTTCTCATACGCACAACGGCCTCGATGTCCGCGAAGCCATCGACTACATTATGAGTGAAGCTCATCGTAGGGCAACTGGCGAACCTCCTGTACCTAGGCGACCAAAGAGATCGGGAAACAAGTTAAAGCAGCAGATCACGGATCCTAATGCCGATTACGGCAAGATCGCCCAAGATTTAGGCAACCAGCTTTTCAGTAAAGCCAGTCTTTTCTTAAATCAGGGCCGTAAGCAAATTGCCAAAACAATAGAGCAGTACCAGAATCAGGGCTCCAAGGACGGAGTGCCTGCTTGGGCGCGTGGCCAGAATATGGACAGCGTGTTCGCTCAGGAGGAAGAGTCTGTATATTCCGAGACATATTCCGAAACACATGCTGTTACGCCAGAGGCCTTTGACCTCGATCATGGTGGTAGCTCACGCCGTACAAACAACTCTCGCCGAGATGATTCCCGCAGTGGTCGCCCTGCTCCTCCAATCGAAAGCACAGGCTTCAAGGACCGGCGAAGAGAGGAACTTTTAGAGCGCATTCCGCGTGCCTCATCTCAGTCTTCTGCAGGATCTGGATCATCTACACCTTCTCTGTCTCAAAGATTCAAAGATTCTATGAAATTTGATACACAAGAAGATATATATATTCCTGAATCCAGAAGAAAGCCGGCAAAGTCAACCAACAAGCCATCTCCTAGCGTTGCTAAACCGGTTCCTAAACCAGTTCCGGCACGTACTGCTGTCCATATATCGTCTACTGAACTTGATATGGCTCAGCAGTCCCGTGAATCAGGCACGCAGGCTTTTAAACGAGGTGACTTTGTTGAGGCCGAGAAGTTTTATTCACAAGCTCTTCAGACAGTTCCTTCTCCTCATCTTCTGCGAACAGTTTTGCTTTCGAATCGGGCTACGTGCTATTACAAAGCCGGTAACTACGCTGGAGCAATTGCTGATGCTAACGAAGGATTGGGTATTATCGGCCCTAGCATGGGGGTTGGAGAGGATGCCGAGAAGGGCAAATCTCTTAAAGAAGTGTGGAGCAAGCTAATGATCAAGAAAGCTGAAAGCTTGGAAGGGTCAGAAAAATTCAAGGATTCTTTTGAGGTATGGAATACGCTTTTGAACAACGGCTTTTCTAATGCTTCCACTCTCGCCGGCAAGAGACGATGCCAGGCGGCCCTGGAGCCGAAGCCAAAACCAAAACCTACACCCAGAGTTTCCAGAGAGACTTCAGCTTCCTCTGTAGGTCCGACATCTGCAGCAGGTATCGCAGCTGTTAATCGTGTAAAGCAGTCCAATAACGATGCCGTTAAAACTGAAGCTGAAAAGTTTGCACTGCATGACTCGGTAGAAGAACGTCTCACTAGGTGGAAATCCGGTAAAGAAGACAACCTTCGAGCACTGCTATCGTCATTAGACGGTATCCTATGGCCTGAACTGGGCTGGAAGAGCATTTCGTTGGCAGAACTAGTGCTACCGAAGAAGGTGAAAATCATCTACATGAAAGCAGTAGCAAAAACGCATCCTGACAAGGTTCCTGCCACGGCGTCGACTGAGCAGAAGATGATATCTCAAGCAGTGTTCATTGCGTTGAATAAGGCCTGGGATTCCTTTAGAGTTGAAAATAATTTGTAAAAACCGCATATGCATGATATTAATAAATAGATCCAAATCTCATATCGATTGAGCAGCAGATGCTGCCTGAACAGCCCGATCGTACTTGGATAGTGCAACGTTGATGGAGTTGACAATGCTGGAAAAGACATGTTTGACTTCACTGTGCAAAGGCTCATCAGCAACACTGTCAACTACGGCAGTTACGCGTTCCAGAGATTTGCGTAATGATTTAACAAGTGCACTGAGAGTAGCTGTTTGCGACTGATCTCCAGACTGGAATCTCGTCCAGAATTGCCTGAGAAACTCTGTAGATGAGGCATGGCAAAGCAGAATTCTAGACATCAAGTTTGTTTCGTTCCCCGACGTTGTCCAGCTATAAGCAGTATCACTTATTTGTTCTCTGTATCGCTGGTGTGCCAACTTAGACATTTGATTCGTTGCTTGGTCTACCTCTGAGGCCGGCCCGGCTTGCTGCAGATCTATAATATCAGTTAATGAGGTCCTGATTTTCTGCATCTGTTCCGAATCAAATTGATATGCAGTCTGTGAGTCACTATAAGAAGAAGATCCACCAAGATACAAACTGTCGTCGCGCAGCAGATCCAGATTCTTGTAGATATCGGTGTCTGCTGGTCCTGCCAAGTCCGTGAATTGCAGCTGGTTGGCTAGATTCGACTCATCTCTATCCTGAAACTCTACACCTTTATGAATATGCAGCATTCTTTCCGATAGACTGTTCATAGATCTTATTAGAGACACAATATCTTTGGAAGATTTGCCGGGCTGCATTGATATATCGGGGACCTTATCGTCGGTGGTCTCCTGGTTCTCCTCATTGCCTTCCATGTTTAAATACTGCGGTATAGCAAAATTGGATCTTTGGCGTTTATTATCATTTCCGTCCACGGCTGGCAGCTCTTCGCTAAGTGCACGTTTGACGTTACCGTCAGAAGTAAGGTACTGATCCAATATGGGATCGGGGGCGTCAGCGCTGGATATTTTCTCACCTCTCAAGCGTCTGAAAAGCTTGGACATGAAAAACCTTTGCCAGAACGCATTTTCAGTGAGCGTTGGCACATTGTCACTGTATGCTTGTTGTACAATTGGGTAGTGTTGGAAGATGTCGTGAATCTGCTCCCTGGTCACTGACAGACTGATCTGGTTGTCCGTGGTCGTTGTGGGCTTGATACCACCCAGAACATTATATGCGCCGCGTTTTTGGCTCATCAGAAGAGCATGGGGTCTCAGCAAGTGAAGACGAGTGGACCAGAAGGTCTGGGCAGAAAGGCCACCTTCAATTACAGCACCACGAAACAGCTCAGCGAGCTCCTTACTCTGCTTGAGGATATCCTGCTGCAGTTTATAGTTCTCTAGCAATGACGCATCGTCGAGTTTGGGGCCGCTGGGCTCGGGAGGCTTTGCGCTGGTCTCTCTGAGCTGTTTGATGGCCTTTTGGAGATCGTTTTTGACGTTTTCCAAACCTGCGCGATCGCCAAACGCCAGCGAGTACTTCAATTCGCCTTCGTTACCACTGGAATTGGCCACGATACGCAACAGCGACTCGGCACTGGTTGGAGGACTGGCAAGGACCCGGGAAATGTCCTTTAGAGCGACGGCAAACGAGTTCTGGCCGGCGGTGGGCGTCCAAGTGAGCCTGGAATCATCGCCTATGACCAGCATACCATTGGTTTTGGTCTTCCCAACCTTCCATGATGCCGCATATACTTTTGGCATGGGAAGGAGGTGAAGTGAAGTGCTTCGTTAATGGAGAAGATTAGGTGAACTGGGAAGATGCAGTTAGCTGAAGAAGAGCAGTAAGATTGCCGGCTGAAATACGGTGTTAGACACCTCATAGGCGAAAAAGTATAAAGGAAAGATTAAAACTGGAAAGAAATGAAATATTTAAAAATAAGGGTCAAATACTAAAAATACTTCAAACTTCTATCTTACCATTTCACGCAGTGCTTTCTTACGTTATCTGAAAAATCCCTCCAAATTTTTTTATTTCATCCACTTTCCTCCATGTCCACCGTAATAGGCCTAGCGTTTGGCAACACTTCCACGTCCATAGGCTACGAGAAGGACGGTAAGGCCGAGCTCATTGCTAACCAGGACGGCGACCGTGCCATTCCCTCTGCTCTGTCGTACGTTGGCTCTAACGAGTACCACGGGACTCAGGCCAAGGCCCAGCTGATCCGCAATGCTCAAAATACAGTCACCAATTTCAGAGACTTTATAGGTGTTTCGTATGCCGATGTCGATCCCACGTACTGTCATGCGTCTGCACATCCTGTCGAGGAGAATGGCGTCGTGGGATTTCGCGTGAAGAACTCGGACGATGCCGATGCCCAGTTTGTATCGGTTGACGACATCGCCGTGAGACATCTCACTCGAATCAGAGAGTCTGCCGCCGATTTTCTTGGGAAGCCCATAGATGGTGCTGTGCTGACAGTTCCCACCGACTTTATCCAGAGCCGTCGTGATGCTCTCAGTGCCATAGCTGCCAAAGCCGGTCTCAAGGTTCTTCAGGTCATCAACGAGCCCACAGCTGCTCTTCTGGCACATGTGGCTGCCCGCAACACTACTAGTGATGACAAGATATACGTTGTTGCTGATTTCGGTGGCACCCGATCTGACGGTGCCGTCATAGCTCTTCGTGGAGGCATGTTTACTGTCTTGGCTACTCATCATAACCGAGAATTGGGCGGTGTCAAGCTCGACGATGCTCTCGTGAACTACGTTGCTAAAGAATTCGAAAAGGCTCACTCGGTAGATCCCAGGACCGAGACTCGGGGCCTTGCCAAGCTACATGCCGAAGCAGAAGTCGCTAAGAAGACCCTGTCGAACGTCGCTTCGTCCAACTTCGCCGTGGAATCTCTGGCTCAGGGTATCGATTACCACAATACAATCAACCGCCTGCGTTTTGAACTGGCGGCAAGACCTACGCTCAACGAATTCACGTCGTTTGTAGAGCATCTCGTTGCAAAGGCTGAGCTAGACTTGTTGGCCATCGATGAGGTTCTGCTCGTCGGTGGTACCTCGTTCACTCCGAAAATTGCCTCTTCGATTGCATCTCTGTTTGACCCTGAAGTCACCAACATAGTAGCACCATCTACAGATGCTAAGGCCATTCCACCTGCCGAATTGGTCGCCCGAGGTGCTGCGATTCAGGCATCGTTGGTATCCGGATATGAAGACGAAGAAATTGCAGAGTCTCTGCAGCCGGTCGTGACCGTTGCTCCTCATACCACTGCACCGATTGGATTGATCAATGAGGACGGTACTTTTACAACGATTATTGACGCATTCACGCCTCTCCCCATTCGAAAATCCAAGGCTTTCATTGCTAATGGAGACGCGGATTTAAAGCTTGCAGAAGGAAAATCGGAAATCGAAGTCACCAAGCTCGAGAAACCCCCCAAGGAGGAGAAGGAGGAAGATGACGACGAATCGGACTGGTCTGAGGATGAAGAGGAGGATGAGGAGGTCAGAAAGCTTGTGGTGAAACCGGCTAACGAGCTTGCGGAATTGGCCCTCAAAGGAGCATCGCAAAGGTCTGTTATAGAGGTGGTGCTGAATATGACGAAAGAAGCAAAGTTAAACATTGCAGCCCGAGATGTGAAGAATAGTGGGGTTGCAGCAAGAGGAGAGTTATAGAGAATTTTAGAGATAGAGATGAGAGGTGGATGCTGAGAAGCAGGATGTAATAAAAGTGCCACGATTGTGGTAATGCTGTATGATTGGATGTTAATACTGTTAGCACCGTTACTGAACTGTAGTTTTTGTACGTTAATATGTTAATACTGATGTTAACGTGCGTTACTGATGTTACCGTATTGTTACTATGTTACTCTGCTAATACCGTTACTTCTCTCTATTAGCATATAACATAAACTCTTCCATCTAAACTGAAACCTAATTAATATCACTCTATAAACTACCATTATAAATTCCCACTATCAATACACAAATTAACGCAAGTACAGTGACTTTGTCAATTCTGCCTTCTCGTGCCTTGGGATATTTACGGCACTTAACTTCAAATCTTCACTTCAACATACCAACTTGAATACCATCAATCGTACTTTCAAAACGTTCAACTACTATAAGCTTGATGGCATTGTTTCGGAACATCGTAGTATTTGGTGATATAAAAGGAATCCGAATAATAGAGCTGCGCACGGGGGGAAATTAGCCACGATAACCAAGCAAGCATTGACAAACATTGACAGGCATTAGCAAACATCGATAAACATTGGATCAAACAAGACTGGATCTCACAAGGCTTCGTCCCATAGGGCTGTTCTGCATCAAAACAAGACTTTTAAACGTCTCACAGCTGTTCTGCATCTCATAGATCACCGTCATAGGCATGTCACATCCTGGTAACTTGGGCCTGCTGAGCCAGAACCAGCCAATGGGCCATTATCAGCAGCGGCCTGCCGTCCAACAGGCATCTGGAAGCCCATACTTTGGAGCAAACAGCGGACATCAGGCTCCCCAAGGCGCATATGGGGTGCGAAATAATGGTGGGCTTGCTGGTAACTACGGCTTGGCTATGAACAATCCTTATACACACAACAATGAGCCGGTCATGGGAGGTGGCCTTATGGGGAATACAAACGGAATGAAAATGGGTAATGAGAACGTGGTCGATGTGTGGAAATGGAATCTGGAAGAGCAGTTTGATGCCATTCAAAAGATATCCGATCGATACAACTACGTATCGGTGGACTGCAAGTTTCCCGGAATAGTTGCTAGACCCATTGGAACGTTCAAAACGACGTCCGAGTACCATTATCAAACTCTGAGAAGTAATGTGGATCTGCTGGAAGTGGTACAGATTGGAGTGTCGTTTGCAGACGAGTTTGGCAATCCTCCCATGGGAGCCAAAACCTGGCAATTCAACCTGCATTTCAGCCTGGGCCAGGATATGTGTTCAAGCGAAGGAATAGAGCTGCTGACGCAATCGGGCTTAGACCTGGCCAAGCACGAGTCAGACGGGATAGATGCATTTGAGTTTGGGGAGTATATAGTTTCATCGGGGCTAGTCCTTTCGGATCACATCCATTGGATAACGTTTCACTCAGGGTACGATCTGGGCTACCTACTGTCGATCATGCTGAACAAAAGCATGCCGATTCAAGAAAAAAACTTTCTCAAGGATTTGCAGGTCTACTTTCCCAATGTGTATGACGTCAAGTACATTGTCAAGGTATTCAAACTATCGAACTCATCGCAACTAATAGATATAGCAGACGAATTCCAGATTCTGCGGCCGGGAATGCTGAACCACTCGGGACTGAACCAGGCAGGCAGCGATGCGCTGACGGCTCTGGGGTGCTTCTTCGAGGCCAAACGCATGGTCGGGGAACAAAACCTGGTGAAAATCAAGCAGCAGCTATTCGGCCTCGGCAACTCTGACCAGGACGGCGATCTTGCAGATGCACCTAACGGATCGACGCCCAATTCGGTTGCAGCCGCCAACGTCTTCCAATATGGTCGAATGGGAGGGGGTGGGTTGTGAGGAGAAAAAGTGGGGAACAAGGAGGGACTCGACGACAAGGACTGCGTGATTGATGAATGTGAATGGGAGATGGTATTTTTTTGAATGGAATACAGTTTCGTATGGAATACACTTTGTTTAGCTATTTTGAGTCTTTTTTTTTCCTTTGTTTGTCCAAGTATTTTGTCCATTTTGAGTTTAAAGCACCGGGTCCAAAACGGAAATCCGCCATGTGGCTACTGCATACGGAAGCGTGATACGATCGAGCAGCATGGGCACGCGTGGAGTTTGTTAAGGGGGAGGGCAAGGATGCCTCGGAAAAATTGTATGGTTGATTGAGCGAATGTTGTATTGAGGGGGGGCCTGAAACAAATCCAGTGGAACAGTACAAGGATCATTTGAGCGCGCATTGCGACGTAGGAACCCCATTTTAAACTTCAAGTATCCATCTGCTCGTCTAGACACCTCGCCCATTGTTTCTGCCGTCCGCTTAACTCGGACGTTAATCTTTGTTTGGCCAAAATGGCATTATTTGATCCCTTTCTTCATCCCTTAACTATACCCATGTTTCCCAATTAGGCAATTTTGTCAGTGCGTCTGCCAGCACAAGTCATAGAATGCCGCACAAAGTGGCAGGCGAGAGATTTGCCGATCTTTGCAAGTGCGTAGAGGTGATGCAGGGGTGAGCGTGATATATAAAGGATGGGGGGCGCCTTTATGGTTGGCTTTATACAGGATACAGGGACAATTGTTTCTTACTCCATTATACCTTTGCCTTGTCACTGCATTATTGTTTCATTCTACATTTTCCTTTTATCTATGCTATTCTATTAAAACGGTTCATTTGAGACTCCGCTTGCATTAATGTATCAGCCAAACGGCCGCTCAACCAACCGGTCTTCTGATTCGAACACCATAACTGGTCATTATGGCTCTTCTCAACCAAATGATTTGGGCTCATTAAAGTCAAATTTCACCTCCGATTCGTCGCCCTTGAAATCCAATGTCTCCGACCGATCGTCGCGTCGGCCTGGGGCGCCAGCCCCTAGCAGCATTGGAGGACCCCTGGCTAGAAAAATCTTCCGCACCCCGTCAATGGGCACTCTGCCGCCCATGCAAGGCGTATGGCTTGACGATGATGACGACGAGGACGACGAAAAGTCGGGTAGAATGCGTTTGAGGAAATGGCATTCCAAGAAGAACAGCACCGCATCCAAGAACAGCAGCATTTCCACAATCTCCAGCAGCACTGCATCCCCTCACAGTCTCAGTCATAGCATCTCCTCCACTAGTACGTCGGGCTCACCTGACGCCAAAAGTAATCGTCGCTGGAAAAACTTCTTCTCAGGTTCTCCTCCTAAAAAGGCTCTGCACATCACCAAGGACATGATCTCAGAGCCCAGGCATTTTATACATACTGTACATGGGGACAGGACTGCCGCAGAAGAGTATTCGCGATCGCTCAATGATACCTTGGCCTCGTCCAAGTCTGCGTCGTCGAAATCCTTGTCCAAATCGGGCTCATCCAGGTCTCTGTCCAAGTCGACCTCGTCAAGGTCTTTATCCTCAAAATCATCGTCTTTGAAATCCTTGTCTCCGTCCAAGTCCTTCTCCTCTTCGTGCTACGAATCTGCCCATGAACGGCAATATTCCGGCTCCTCGTGTGCATCTTGGTCGTCGCATCACAACGGCCATAGCATGACATCTACCAATTCCTCATTCGACTCCCCACCAATCAAGGGTGCATCGCAGCCTGCTCTGGAGCCTGTTGCGCCATTGCGAATCCGCCAATTTAACCGCTCTACAACTACCTTGGTGGCCCCTGATGGTGTGAGGCGACAAACCTCGTTTGATTCGTTAGGCTGGGCCACTCCGAACATGGAATTCTTTGAGCAGCAGAAATGGCTGTTACGAGAAGAACACGAATTCGGCGATCGTGAGCACCGTGGTGTCAGATATTCTCGTCGTGTGCCCAGTGTGTCTTCGATGCGATATCAGCATTCTTCAACATATTCCAAGGGAGAAGACGTAGCTGATCGAAAAGCGTCAGTTTTGCTTCCATCGCCAATGATATTTGAGGATGGTAGAACGTATGATGGAAGGATTTAAGGAAAGGTTGGAAAGCACAGAGCTAGCATTATGAAATATAAGATGGCATATATAAGATAGAAACAATATAACGATATATTATGAATGATGAATAGAGATGAGATGGTAGGGCGCTAGTAGAGTGATGATGAATATTGCAAAAGAGGAATATAAGAGTGAAATCAATCCTATGATTGTATGATATCAATAAGTATGCTTATGACGATACGATCAATGACGAATCGCATGAATCAATTACTATACATGAAATGAATGATAAACACCGTAATACTAATATAAATAAATCTGTTTCTTTAAACTTTCGAATATTCATAAATATAAATATACAATAATTATAATACTACAACATCAACGTAACATCCATCATATGTCCCCATGTTGCCATCCCATCTCTCCTTCTTACCACCTCATGACTGACAGACTCACTCAACTCCAGACATGCATTGACCAAGTAAGTAATTCACCAAACACTCCAGTACTAAGCTGACATTCCAGCTTCTTAAACAGTTTTATTCTTCCCTCAATTACGTCAATCAGCACCATGATTTCGAACCTGTAGACGGAGAAGCCAAAATCACCGATCCTCAGGTGCAAGCGGCCGATCCCGAAACGTTTCAGAACGACCTCAAAGAACTTGCTAAGGACATTGTACTCAAGTCCAAGCAGATAGAACTGCTTATAGACGCGCTTCCTGGCATAGGAATCAGTGAAAAAGAGCAGCTGGACAGGATTAGCCAGCTAGAGACGGAGCTCGAGGCCGTCAACAAGGAGAGAGCAACCGCATACAAGGAGAAGGACGATCTTCTGAATAACTGCGACGACCTCATATTGCATTTCTCCAAGGAAAAGGTTAGCATTGATCGGATGAGCTGACGTCAGATGAAATGACCGCCTCTGCTTCTTTTAGCTCCTTCAATGCATTCACAACTTGTATCATATAATCCAGGCTGCTGTTGAACTCCTTCTGAGCTTCTCGTAGGCTCAGTGGCACCAATCCGCCAAACATGTAGATGGGATCTGTGTGTTTACGGGTGGTTCTTGTGAGCTCTTTGCTAGGCTTTTGAGCTGGCCCTTTAACAGCAGACTTTTCACCAATATTTCCAGCTTTTGTCAGTTCTCCTTCTTGCTGTTCCTCTCCTCTATTTACACCATCCTTTTCTACCTCCTTGTCCACCTTTGCCAACCTGTCTGTCTCTTCCCATAGTCTTTGATCCAATTCTTCCACTCCTGCCAGTGCAAATCCACCAAACTCTGTATATTTCACAAATTTTGTTGCTTTCAGCCGATTGTCATAATAATCTGATCCGTATCGTTTGCCAGATGTATAGTTTGCCTTGGCTAGCTGAATATATCCCTGTAAATTAGCATTAGTCCAATGGTATTGGTTCTGGCCTATCGGTTTGTCCAACTTACATTGGCAATATGCGCACTCAATGTTCTCTGAGCTCGGTCGTACTTATCCAGAGCTTCCAGATAATGCTCATATGCTGCATCGCTTGGATTCTCAGAAACGTCGGCGGGTTTCTGTTGGTCTGTCATTACTAAAGAGCCGTCACAAGCTGTTCAGCGATACGTTCACAACTACGTTTACGCTCAAGCTTATGTCTATGTGTATACTATCTGTTCATACAAGTACTTCTTTTACGTCTATAAAGCTGATAATTGATGCAATGGCGTTGCTGTACGTTGTAAAGGAGGAAGAAAAGGCAAGTATGATAGTAAAATCATATAAATACCGGGATAAAAGCACCGTACAAATACCAGAATATCAAACTACATGTAAATAGCGTGTAAATATCAGAATATCGTATAAATATCAAAATATTCCAAATAAACCAACCTTCCTTCGCACTCTTCTACGCTTCCACTTCAATTTTAACTTCATCACCTCCTATATTTCATATATACTGCGGGAAAGCACCTCCCGTATTTACTTTACTTTACTCAAGTCTTCAAAGAAACCTTCTATCGAGACCGTCTCACTGTAGATACCGTCAGTTTGCCCTCCTCCTCGAGACTTCGCACCATAGCCTCGTCAAGCACATTGCCCTCTTCATCGTAGTATGTCACTCTTGGCTTATCGAGATCAGGAATGTTTTCTTCTCCGTCATATATAATGCCGCCGACCTGCTCACGCATTCGGGATCTGAAAGTAGCCTTCTGCTTCTCATTCATGGTGGCAATCTTTTTGGCCATACGGTCATACGCCGATTCGAAATACAACTTAGCATCCGGATCCTCAATGTCCTTGTCCAATTTTCCCTTCTTTTTCAAAAAATCAGGCAAATCCTCCTCGTTAGTGATTTCTTCACCTTTTGTCATATAGTTTGGAATCGCGTTTTCCTGGACAACAGGGGACTCAGTGGTGTCTGGTTCCGGGGCTTCAAACTCTGATGCACCTGGGTCTTCAACTTCACCGATATCAAGTCCTTCGACTTCGGCATCAGCTTGTGTCTCACTGGCTGTTTCCTCAGCCGGTTCTGGCACTGGTGCAGCTTCCTCTTCGTCAGGTACCTCTACAGTTTCTGCAGCATGCAAAGCCTCTTCGGCCTTTTGCTGCCAGTAATCATTATACTCTTCCTTGCTTTGCAAAAAAGTAGAACAATCGAAGTCCATATCAAGGAACCGCGATGCGAAACAGACGTCTCGTTTCCACTCTCCGGCGTACATTAGCGGTGAGTAATGATAGAAAAAGGCCGCCACTGCACCAAAATAAATACCAGTTAAAGAGCCGGCAACAACTTTATTTCGAATAAGTCTCGTGGTGATAAATTCCCATGCTTGTGTCAAGGCAAGAATGCCAAAATACAGAGATCCGAGATAATGGTGGAGAAACAATTGTCGAGCCATCAAAAATGACGGAAAATAATGCAGCGCCCATCCAATCAGGTAGTTGCCTGTGCCGGAATCATAAAAGGAGTACGATGGATCATTTGCAAAGTCCTGATAGCCTCTCTGCCATCGAATAAGCCAGATTCCCTTGAACAAAACATACAAGCCAATAAATGCAGTTACAGACCACCATACCACACCGTTTCCAAGGAGATATACTTGCGTGTGATCCTTAACCCAAAAGTTAATTCCTCGCTTCAAGAGTGGCCACGACTCTGGGCGGGACTCCCAGGCGTGAGATTCTGTGAGACCCTTGTTAACATTCCACATGACCTTATTGAGCTCAATGAACTTCTCCAGGAAAGTTGGTTGTCGGTAGTTGACACGCTCAACCTCAGGCCCAAATGCTGGGTGAATGTTATCTTCGATGTACCATAATGTGTTTGGCAAATGAGCATCTCGAAGACATGCAACTTCTTGCTGCTCAAAAGCCCACTTGGGGAGTTTCACTTCATGAGAGAACAAAGAACAGCCGGTGATTGTGTGAACCAATTTGAACTTCGACTCGATTGTTCTCAACCTCTCACGGGCAACACCTGGGATAGTTTTTTTGTCAATGATCTCCACCCGGAAGTTATCATTAGCATCACCAATGAACCCTTGAAATCCATAGCAAGAAGCCTCATTATAGTGCTCTTGCTCTGTCACAGGTGGTCGGAGGTCATGGCTATGAAGACGACGCAAAGTAGATTTGTGTCGTAGTCGGACAATGTCGCCATCCTTTACGTACTCAATAGGTAAATTGGCATAATCGGGAAACTGCCACGAGTAATTTTCATCTTTAGCATCCTCTTCATCTTGGCTACTAGGAATTTTCTCAATGACCCAAACGTTGTTGTCATCACGGTGTGGATACAAAGTGACCTGCTGCTGCTCAGAACCAGTCTGGTACAAATGGTCGTGAGAATGAAGAAACCCGCCTCGAGAATTGACATGACGAATGGTGAGTTCACTTCCATAAGCAACATCAGCAGGCACATTGGCAAGAAGAGGATTGTGCTTCAGAGTGGATTGGAATTCGGGGGTCATGAAAGCAGCGCCGTCGCCATAGTTGTCCACACAGAAAAAGTGCAAATAAAACATGCCCATGTAGAATACGGCAGGGAGAGCAATCAAAAACAGAGATCGGTAAGCAAAATGCTTTGCAAAGGTTGCAGCGGAGACTCGAAGATCACCGAGAATCCACCAAAGCTGATACAGGGTGGAAACACCGACCCAGGCGATGGTGAATAGGCCGACCCATTTCGAACTGACGGTAGCACCGAGACCTAGCCCAGTCAAGAAAAGATACCGGAACCAATCCTTGGTGAAAGGGATCTCGTTTTCAAATCTCTTGAAGGCATAGACGGTGATTGCCATGAAGAAGATTAGAGGAGAGTCGAGGAGAATGTACCTCGACTGGGTAGCCAGGGCATTGTCAAACAGCACCAGCAAAGAACCGAAGGTGGAATTGAAAGAGCTGCATCCCGAAGCCCTGAGCGTACCGTATGCCAGCAACACAGTAGCAATGCCCAGCAATGCAGGAAGCATTCGCATGGCCACGTAGGGCACACCAGGCTCAATGTAATCAAGCGTGATCTCAGTAAACTCAAACTCACCGTCATATCCAGCGAGCCAGCCAACCACCGCATAGAGGATCTTAGCCAGAGGAGGGTGGACGTCCATGAAAAAGCGGCCAATGATGTATTTGCGGGCAAACCCGCCAAAATGGACCTCGTCGAACACGACCGAGCTGGGTTTCCATATGTTGTAGGCACGAACAAAGAGCGCAAGGACAGTCAAGATAGACAGACAGACACGGTCCGAGAGATCGAGAGAGCGATCCTTGGCCAGCTTGGCCGGCGGCGTAGTGACGCGGAACGGGCGCAAAGGGCCCTTGTCGGTTGTCGGATACTCGACGACAGTAGCAGCAGTGCTGGATTTAGACATGGCTGAACAATATCGAGCAACTACAGCAGTATTGAGCAACTAAGGCCAGATATCTAGCAAGTTAGGCGCTGAATATTCAGGCAGAAAGCGTCAATGGTTTGGTTGTGTTGAAGGAGTTGATGCGGGGAGGGGAGAATTTCAAGGTGCAAAATACGTGTTAAGAAGGGTGAAGGAAGGGAACATGGGCAAAGGAAGACAGCCAAACGCAGTGAATTATGCTTGATGTATATTTAAATTATGCTTTTGAATGGTTTATTGTATAGTTTAATTGTATAATAGCATATATAACTGTTTAACTGATATTGTTAGCCTTTCTGTTTGACTGTTATTGTTAGCTTTTCAGTAGGTATCTGTCATGACTTGTACGAAATACTGAGAAACCAACACAATTCTTAACCTTCAGCAGAAGCTATTCTTTCTAATATCATACTTGTCATTATATAGATCTCTTGAAATATGTCACTTGTTGCATATCTCTTGTTGAAATATGCCACTTATTGCATATCTCTTGATGCTTTTCTTTAATTCTTTAAATATATTCCTTCATGCTTTTCTTTCAAATATGCCAGCCATACTTGTCAAATATAAACGCCTGCCTAGGTCAAATATCTCCTGCTTCCATGACACCGTCCAACTTGCATACTTTTCTCTTTCTTATACATTTTTCTTCTCACACCATGCTGTCATCATGCTTCATCATCAGAGTCTGTATATCCTTATGCCTTAATACATATATGCTGCTCCATCCTTCACCTGAAGAACCTCAATCAATTCCTTCAAATCCTCATCCTCTGGACTCCATCCTAGCTTATTGCTAACTCGGATATTCGTCAAATCAGGAATCTTGTTCTCGAGAATCGCCAGTGTTATGTCGTCCGCTTCAATCTTGTGCGTTTGCCCAAGCATTCCCGAAGAATCCAACGTCAGCGTTTTCAGCGGGTGCGCCATGTGCCTTCCAGAGTCGTCCAGCGGCAAATTAGGCCACTCAAATACATGCCGCGATATATAATCCACAGAGGCCGTCAGATGTACCAGGTTAGGACAAAGTCGCAGTATGCTGTCAAGCGCATTTGCTCGAAGTGCCGGTAATGGATAAAGCACGGTAAGTGACCTCAGATGTGGACCCAGTCGCATAGCCAATGATCGTAGACTGACCGATGTGATGAACGGGCAGTGTCTCAGAGACAAGCGAGTGATTGTCGCAGGGAACTTCGTAGCCGACATGAACTCGTTGGAAATTCCTCCGGCCAACCCCAAATACTTCAAATCGACAGGCCATGCAAAGTCGTATTCTAAGCAGAAAAGAGACGCCCGTGGGAATTCCAGACGCTCTAGATGCTGGGCCCCTGCTATTGCCAGAAAAAGCAGTCTGAGATCTACCGTCTCGCTAACCAGACCCAAATCCAGGTTCTTGAGCTTTGTACAGTGGCGCAAACTAACCAACGGTGCATACCTGAAGCTGCTTTGCGGAGCTATGAAGGTCTCCAGTCCAGCGGAGCATCGCCGTAGCAGCCGTGAAGTGGTAGAGTTCTTGCCGGCCTGAATGATGTTTGAAAGGTCCAAGACTCGCACAAGCGACCCGAGATAATCACTTCCACTGATAGTTTCGACAAACTTCTGATAATTGTGCACGTTTAAGACGGGCGTATGATATAAATATTTGAGTCCTACTTCGTACCAGGTCTTTGACAGAAACAAGAGCTGCACGTCAAACGGTTCTCCAACATAGCTGAGAATGTGATCCACAATCTCCGGAGGAAGATAGACCGATTCTACATTACAACTGCCGTTTTCCTGACTCTCCGGCGTCACAGGACCATCAGGCTGTTGGTCATCCGGCACCGATTCGACCGACAGCTCATCAACATCCTTGCTAAGCCTGTCGACCGAGTCCTCGTTGGACACAAAGCCCCTGGTTAGCGTGTAACTATTGCCAGGACCATACCTCCTATAGGGCGGGCGCACTTTACGGGGCCGGCGTTTATTTACAATGTTGACGGTAAGATGATAAGGTTGTTCTGGTGGATGGTGGAGTTACTTAGTCAGCAGGACTCCGACAGACGAAGTGACATGAGCCGGTTTTACAAGATTTTTGTTTGAGAAATGAGCGATATGAGTATTTGGAGGGAATAGACAGTCCTGAATAAATATATTGTAATGATTTTTTTATGCTGAATAAATATGTAGTGGGAATAGCAGTAGCAGTAGTCGTTGATGTATGCCAATTGAGCGTAATACATCAATCAAGTATAATACAGCAGTTGAATATAATACACCAATCAAGCGTAATACAGCAATTGCATATAATACACCAATCAAGCGTAATACAGCAATTGCATATAATATGTCCATGAGCATGTAACATACCTGAATATATCCTCCATTCACCACCTTATTGACCCTTCTCGTCCTCCAACACATCGGCCAATGCATCGTTTAGAATCGACCTGAACGACGCTGCTGTAGCATCGTCGCTGGACACTCCTATTACCAGGCTTCCATGCATCAATAAAGCTCCGCAGTTCTGGCGCTCTTTTTTGGCCGCATTCTCCAGTTTGTCTGCCTCAGCCAGCTGCCAATTGGCCTCAGCAAGTTGGTGGACCGCCTTAGAAAACCAGTTGGTTAGATCGGACGAAGGCTCTGGCTTCTCCTTGTCCGAATTCTCTGATTTCTCAGCTCGCTTTGCACATCTCCTAGCACGCCTGGCAAACACATCAGCCTTCTTTCTTGACTGATCTGCACGTTTCGTTAAACTTCCGTACTTCTTTTTCGACTCGGAAATCTCCGTTAGGCATCGGATTATTAGTTTGCCTGCATTTTCAATTCTCACCGGCTCCGGCTGCAAGCTGAGCTCAGTTAACTCGATTACATGCTTGTGGAACTGCTCGGGCGTCGTACCAAGTGTAAATACTGCAGAGAGATCCTCGTTCGACACAGTTGATTTGTACTTTCCCGATGTGATATTCTTATACTCTGTGTGAACGGCATCCTTGATGACGTCTTTGGTTGCCATTCTGCTAGAAAGCGATTGGTAGCGATTGGTAGCGATTGAATGAACTCTCGATCAGTCCTCTGGTAAATGCAATTCTCGTTCAGTTCGGTGGATACAACTCTCGTTCAGTAAGACAGCCAATGCAATTTATCCTCGTTCAACTTGTACTTTGTTTAATGCCAGTGGCGTTGTGTGAATGCAATGAATCCTTGGTTACAGTTTGTTGAATGCAATTAGCGCTAAGGTTTTGAGGTTCAGCAAGTGGGATGGAGATAAAATACGGGGAGGACAATGAGAAAGAGAAGGAGAAAAAGTACAAGAAAGTTTAATAATATATCAGTATATTATATGCTATTATTATACAGATGGATGGATAAGGAACTGTTTAATTAGTACTGTTCTTTACCTGCATTCCATGTGACTCAATCTTAGTTGAATACGTCGAATCGAGGTTGGTGAGTATACTAGCTGACAGGTATAATCAGCTACTAACAGCTATAATCAGCTATCTAATAAACATAAACTCGCTATATTTGAACACTGCGGAGATCATTCTGATTCATCTTATCAGATAAGATCAAATTGACGAAATTCCAGGTTTCAACCAGCAATTGCCATAACCTTGTGCAGAGATGAGGAGTCATAAGAGCCACGTACGCACGACGAACAAAAACGCTATTGATCAATCTGAGATATTTGTCTGCAAACTTGTTTCTCTGCAAATAAAACATACAATCAAACACACTACTCTGCAATTGCACTTGGATTTCTACTGTTGTGGTATTACTTTCTTACTGTCTTACTCTTGCTCTGGCACTCCTTCCCATCCAATTCTTCAACCAATTTTAAAAAAAAACTTTTTTAGCACTATATAAACAAGTTTCTTGATACATCCATCACATCCTCATGATATTAACTTGAAACCACTCTGCCAAATCACCACAGATATCCAATACTATCAACTGCGCCATGGGACTCCCTTTCTTCAATTGCATATTGACATCTCATGATAATCCGATACCAATCTTTATGCCGTCAAGATAATACGAGCAATAGTGTATCGACGAAGCGAAGAAGTAAATCAGTTACGTCATCGGCCCTGCTTATTTGCTCCTGGCCCTGACCTTCCTTCTCTTCCTCTTTAGTCGTCTTACTCTCTTCTTTCTCCACTTAGCTCTCATTCTGCAACGTTAGAACAATGCCTTCTCCTCCAATTGTGATTTCTTCCATACATACTTGAATTCAAAAAAAAACTAAATGAATATGGTGTGAGAAGAAGAAGTTGAAAACATCCCAAGTTGCATAGTTAAAGAGTTGGTCCCTCAGTCCTGAAATTACCCACTTGTGACTGCCAATGCATCGCGATAGCAACGCATCCCATCCGATATACTCAAATAAAAACCGCTACTCTGTAGCATGAGCTCCTATGTTTGTGATACGCCTTGCGAGTGTCAATGGCAACATAAGTATCAAAAACAGCTGCTTGTATGGCCAGAAGATGGCCGATATGATCATGTGGATCGTCCTCCTAGCTCGCCCAATCACCTTGTCGGGCCAGAACCACTTGAACAGCGCAATTAGACTAAATCGACTGATCGATGTATTTTCTGGCTGCTTGTTAGCCTCCTGGTATGATCGACTTGTTCGTAGATGGTCCCTGAGTCTCGGTCTGGCTGGTTTGACCTGCCGATGATCTTCAACCACAGATTGATCCGACAATTGTTCGCTTGACATCGAATCTGTGGACGTGACCTTTCTGCTGGTTGTTTTAGCGGTGTTAGCCCGCACCTTCATCTTGTTGAGTCCTGCTGCAACGGTCTTGACGTCCTGGCTGAGCTGTTCAAAGCCTTTGAATATGGTGAAAATGTCACTCTGAGAAGACGCTTCGTTATGCACGAGCCGGCGGCCAAGGCTGGCCAGTTCCTGGCCATACGAGTCCATCTGTGTTTCCAGCTGGCGCAAATGGTCTTCGTTTTGGAACATCTGTGCTCTTAGCTGGATCATCTCTGCAGCGGCCGCACTTCCGTGATCAATGGCACCTATTGATCGGCCTAAATTCACGGCATTGGATGCACTAAGTCCTGAAATGCAGTGGACCATTCTCAGAGTTTCCAATGTCACGTACAGCAGAATGTTGAAGTTGGTGACCAGCATGGACCCCGCAGATAAGTGGTTTCTAGCCAGATACAACAGCAATGCTCCAGCAAGAGGCGTCATTAGACACATTATGAGTGCCAGATTGGTCCGTAAAGGGTTGCTATTACTGGTCAGGTAGGTAGTGGCGGGAACGGCCTTCTCGCGGGCACGAAGTGACCGATCATACAGACTCGACCGGCCCGCATCTCCTTGCCTCACAAGCTTGTCGTGGTCGTCAAGACTCGTGCCGACATGGCTTTGCAGAATCGTGCTGTTGACTACTGTTCTGACATAGAACTTCCATGACAGCTCAGACAGACGCCGAAGAGTGTAGGCTACGACGGACAGAAGGATGACATCGGCAGCGAGCACTCCAGCAGCCTCATTCAACAGCAGGCTGATAGCAGCAGGCGTAAGTGCCAGAAGCAGAGGCAAAAGGCCCAAAGTTAGTGACGAGGATGAGCCGTCAGTGACAGGTCTCTTTGGGCGTGCATCTGGCGCAGAGCCCGACAGAATGGAACTAGACGACCGGGTGATATTTCCAGAGCCGTTCGTGATTTCAGAAATATCCTCGTTAGTATTAGAAGTGAGCGAGAGATTGGCTGTTTGAGAGGCCATGTGGGGTGATGTGACCGGTAACAAGGAGAGATGCGAGCGGGGATTTCAGCACTGGTCAAAAAAAGTGTCCGGAAATCAACTGATCAAATTTACTGCAACTTTTGTTTACTGCGCCTTTGCGTACTGCAACTTGTCTTTGCTGGCCGGTTGCTGGCTATCGGGACGTTGTACCCCTGCCCGATCGCCCCCTGATATTCCCAAGGGCTCAACGGCTCATCGCAACTGATAACGCATGTATTGAAAACTATGGGGAATATAGCAACTAATCTCGTTTCCACCAGGTCTGACGTGGCTGGTACCCGTAGTAGATGCCGCCGTAGCCGTACATGGTGTTCCACTGGTCAATGAAGCTGATCATGGCGGTGGTGATGGCGACTTCCCGCGGCACCTTGGACTCGTCCACCTTGAGTGTGAACCCTTTGTTGCCATTGACCTGGACGGCGGCTACGCGCTCACGTACCTCGCTCTCCTTTTCGCCAATGTTACGTACGCGCTCCATGAACTTGCCCTTGGTCGTCCATTGGTACGTGTTGCCGTCGGCCAGTTGGAACAGCCGGTACCCGTCCAGAGCGTCCACCCGATGCCCAACGGCATGCCACCCCAACTCGAACTGGTCGTCGTCGCGTCTGATGAGCAGCACGCTCGACCGGAGCCCTGCCCGGATCACCGCCACCGGCTCCTCGAAATCAGGCTGGTATACCTTGTATACGCCTTTGACCGCCCGAGATCGGTTCAGATAGTAGATGCGGTCCTCGATCTTGGTCGACGGATTGGAGTCGTCAAACACATTGAAGATTTTCCCACCCGTACCGAACTCTCGGCGCACCGTATACGCATGCACCGAGTCTGAGGTGTCGTCGAGCTCAATGATATTGGGCACATAATGCGACGAAGGGCGATGCGCTGCAAACACCAGTGCCCGCGCTCTGATTACAGGACGCTTCAGAGGACCGAGAAAAAGCTCAACGGGCATATTGCTGTTCTAGATAAATCAATACAGGAGGGCGCTATATTAAATAGATATCAGAAACTTTGCAATTCCTGGCCAGACTTGTGGGGGTAATGAGACGACAAGAAGCGCCGCCGCATAATCCTAATTGTTTATCGGGCGCCGCGCACGTGACCGGAGTTGGCTGCTGTCAACAATGTCGAAAAAGGCATTCCGAGGATGATGCCGAGAGTTATCGTCTTTTATTGTATATATGGGGCAGCATGAGTATTTATATCCGAAGATACTGCTTCATAGATTGTTTCTGCATTGTTACAAGATATCGAAAATCAAGGGAACTTCTGCACACATATCATTTATTTGCAGTCCAAGAAGTACCATAATTATGGCCTCATTGCACTCAACAGCATTTGAAAATCCAATTTGCGGGTTATCTCGAGAAGAATTTTGCTATCGTGGTGGTATTTATTGGCTGTTGTGAAGGAATTCCAACGCAGCCAGCCGTTGCCTTTACTATACACCTCTGAACCAGGCCATCTTCTTGGTCAAAAATCTGTACAAATTCGTACCTAAATGCTAGTGGAGCGATTTGAGCGAGATCATCTTCTGTTTCTTCTTAAATTGTACACCCCAGAGTTGAATAAGAACTACTGTACAGTATTCAGATCTTTGTATCTGCCGGGAGATGAGACGTCAATTTATAGCACGAAGACTAAACGTTTCGCTTGCAGATTACAGAAGCAGTAAGTTGAATTAGCATTTATATTGAGGGTCAATATTTGCAACCTCAATCAGGCAAGTGTAACAGGACATATTTCTGGTTCGTTTCATGCCGTCATTTACCATAATGCCACTTTTTATGATATATAATGGTGGAATGTGTACCCCACCCTGCGCCGCAAGACTAACCACATAGCTTTTCCAATATGCCTTTGCCCTTGCCCCTATTACGCGGGCTTGACAACTCGCACCTCACTGTCAATCCTGGTGGTGAAAAGGATATCAGACAACTGTATGTATGAAAAGCCAAAAGGGCGATCCAAGCAGTGATAACTGAAATGTTTTGAGGCGGCATAATAACTTAGAAAGGGGGCACGCACAGGATCTGATGGGTCAGAAAACCAAACGACGCAACCGTAAACTCAAGAAGCAAGTTGCTGCTGCATATCGGCAACGAAATGGAGCAAACGACCTAAACGCGGAACTTCGTAGGCAGATTGACCAAAAGGACCGGCAAATTGCTGAGCAGCAGCAGCAGCAGCGGATTACTGAGCTTACTGCGGAGGATCGTCTTGTTGATGAGTTACGTAGACAGATCACTCAAAGAGACTGGCGGATTGATGCACAGCAGCAGCGGACTGATCTGCAGCAGCGGCGGATTACTGACCTCACTGTTGAGGCCAGTCGTGCGGATGACCTTCGTACACTAAATGCTCAAAAAGATGACCGTCTTGTTGAACTTACTGCTGTGATTCTCGAACATGTTATTGAGGCCCATCGTCTCCGTGCCCAGAATGCTCAAAAAGACCAGCAGATTAGTGAGCAGCAGCAGCAGATTACGGAGCAGCAGCGGCAGAATACTGAGCAGCAGCAGCAGATTACGGAGCAGCAGCAGCAGATTACGGAGCAGCAGCAGCAGAATACTGAGCAGCAGCAGCAGATTACGGAGCAGCAGCGGCAGAATACTGAGCAGCAGCAGCAGATTACGGAGCAGCAGCGGCAGAATACTGAGCAGCAGCAGCAGATTACGGAGCAGCAGCGGCAGAATACTGAGCAGCAGCGGCAAAATACTGAGCAGCAGCGGCAGATTACGAACCTTACTGTTGAGAATCGTCTTGTGGATGAATTTCGTGGACAGATTGCTGCACAAAGCCGTGATATTACTCAACTCACTGTTGAGGCTCACCGTGCTGATGGCCTTCGTACACTGAATGGTCAAAAAGATCAGCTGATTGCTGCGCAAAACCAGCATATAGCTCGAAAAGACCGGCAGATTGCTGCGCAAAACCGGCGGATTGATCAAAAAGGCCAGCTGATTTCTGGACAGTGCTGGCTGATATTTGAGCAACAAGGTCAGATTGTTGAACTTGCTACTGAGCTTGGTCTTGCTCGCCGCCAAACCGTTGAACTCACCGATGAGCTTGGCCTTGCTCGCCGCCAAAATGTTCAACTTGCTACTGAGCTTGGTCTTTCTCGTCGCCAAAATGTTGAACTCACCGATGAGCTTGGCCTTGCTCGCCGCCAAAATGTTCAACTTGCTACTGAGCTTGGTCTTTCTCGTCGCCAAAATGTTGAACTCACCGATGAGCTTGGCCTTGCTCGCCGCCAAAATGTTCAACTTGCTACTGAGCTTGGTCTTGCTCGCCAGCAAATTTTTCAACTTGCTGCTGAAAAGCAAAGCATATGGGAAACCTTCTTACAATCAGTATCTTCCAACTCCTTTATACTAACGGTTGCGGAGATTATTAATTACAGGAACGTGCCCTCAGTAGCGGTTCCTGCAGGTCTGACTGTTACGGCATACGGTGTTACAACCAGACGGTTTCAAAACCTTGCGGGACGGATTAAGGAAAGAATGTCACCACTTACCGAAAGGACTAAGGCACTCCTGAATAGATTTAAGGAAAAGCTGAAGTCCCGTAATCAGCCAGTGTCCTCTAACGCGTCCTCCCAGAACTAGCCAGCAGCCGGTGCACGGTAATTAGTACTTTGTGGATATCGCTGCTGGAGAGGATTCCCATGCCAAATGTCATTACCAGTTTGTTTGCTGTGCAAGTTTGCAAGTTCATTTGGTGCAGCATATTAGTAAGCTGCCTGAAATCACCCAGCCAGAGCCGGTTCTTTGTGTATCTTTAAGAGTGTTGTATTTATTTTGTATGCATGATGAAAATAGAATTGCATTTTGGAATTTGAAGACCACGTATGCTGGCATGTCGGAAAGCCCGTAGTAGCACTATTGCCTCTAATGGTCTCTAAGGCTCAAAGGTTCCGGTTAGGTTAGCACATTGAAACGGGGGGAAGTTATGCCGTTATTTTGAAATGGAGAAAAGTCGTACCGTTATATTGAGACGGAGGGAAGTCGTGCCGTTAATACTCAGCGCAAGCACTCACACAGGTGCGCAATATATATGGCTGTATCATCCTGAACATGTATACATATATTCTCCTCAATTCCCAATCATGGCTATTCCTCACGAACATAAAGCTGTAATCGCCCGTAACAAAACTGCTGTTATTGAAAGGGTTGCTGTGCCCACTATTGGCGACGACGATGTTCTAGTCAAAGTCGTCTCCATGTCCATCAATCCCAGCGACTATAAACATGTCGCAAGTGTCGAAAATGCAGTTGTCGGCTGTGATTTCTCTGGCGATGTTGTGGCTATTGGCGATAAAGTTACCAATTTCAAGGTCGACGAAGTTGGCTATGGAATGGTTTCCGGGGCAAATGTCTATGACCGTGGAAATGGAGCTTTTGCTGAGTACGTTCGAATCAAGGCCAGATTCCTTTTTAAAGGCAAAAAGTTGAACGGGGCGGCTCTGACGTGCCGCTCGGGCCAATTACAACCTATGAAGCTGCTGCCTCGCTGCCTATTCCGCTTATCACGGTAGCAATGGCATTTGAGCATGTATTTAACTTGCCGTTCTTTGGTGAGGCTAGTCCTCGCAATACCGGCAAAATTATCCTGATTTGGGGTGGTGCAACTGCTCTTGGCTATCTAGCGATTCAGGTCGCTGCCCGACTTGGTCTTAAGGTGGTTGCAACTGCATCGAGTCATCACCATGAGACTCTAAAGAAGCTGGGTGCTGATGCTCTATTTGATTACCATGATACTGAGGTGGATCAAAAGATCAGAGAGTATGCTGGAGACGATATTGTTTATGCCTTCGACACAATTAGTCTTCCTGTCTGTATTGAGCACGTTGCCAAGGTCGTTTCTGAAACAAAGCAAGTAATGCTGGCTAACGTTGCAAATGTAGAGCTTCCTCGTGATCTCAAAAACGTGGAACAACAGATTCTACTTTGCTATTTGGTTATTTCCGAGAAGAAGAATATCGTCGGTCAGGATCTGTTGGCAACACCAGAGTCGCTGGCATGGGGTGAAAACTTCGTTTCTGCGTTTTCCAAGAAGATCGCCGAGGATCCAAAGTTCATACTGCATGAGCCTTTGAGGGTATTCACAGGAGGCGTAAAGGATATCCCCGAGGCACTTTCTATTGTGGAGCAGGGCAAGAACTCTGGAGTCAAAATTATCGTTGATAATTGAAAGAATTGTTAATAGTGATAGTCATTAAAGAACTTCATGTTTACTGGCTAGCTGATACCACTCTTTCGTGATATTGTTATTATAAAGCTTCAAGGTTCAACAGTCATGTATATACTACTAGCTACCTTGTTTTTCATTCATTACAACTTTCGCTTACTCTGCTTGTGCTATAGTATTAAACGTCCTGCATCGGATATATATTATACCACTATATTTTCTATTGAAGTTGGTCTTTTGAATGTTTGACCACCGTGAATCCAGACTCCAACTTGTGCTTGCAGTCCTGTCTATTTAACAGTTTGAAGAATGCATATGCTACGATGTCGGAAACAACAGTGGTAGTGGACTAGCACTGCAGACAGACTAGTTCAATGCTAACTGATCGGTAATATGGCCCAGATGCTCAAATAAAAATGATGTTTCTTGTTATTGTGCCTGTTTTGTAAGACTCAAAGACTCAGGGTTAGGTCAGCGAGTCATGGCTGCTTATACTCTGTTAAATCAGCTAAATCTGTTCAATATTTACTGACAATTAAACAAATCATATCAAAGGATTTCTGTCTAGTACAGCAGCTTTCTTTCCTAAATCTGTCCGTTGCTTATTTTTACCGGAAACAATTGAGTCAGTACGGAGTCACTCCGATATACCCATTTGTAAGCACTCGCATGTTACAAAGTATATAAAGCTATGCCTTTGCGAGGGTGCAAAATGTATAAAGCTATACCTTTCTGAATTCTCCTCGGTCATGGCTATTCCTCAAGAGCATAAAGCTATAGTCGCGCATAATAAAACTGCTGTTATCCAACAGCTTCCTGTGCCGACTCTTGGTGACGACGATGTTCTAGTCAAAGTCGTCTCCATGTCTATCAATCCTACCGACTATAAACATGTTCCGATTGTCGAAGATGTAGTTGTTGGCTGTGATTTTTCTGGCGACGTTGTGGCTATTGGCGATGAAGTCACCAATTTCAAGGTTGGTGACATTGGCTACGGAATAATTTCCGGGGCAAATGTCTATGACCCTGGAAATGGAGCTTTCGCTGAATACGTTCGAATCAAGGCCAGGTTCCTTTTTAAAGCTAAGAATCTCGAGAAGGCTGGTTCAGACGTGCCGCTCGGGCCAGTTACAACCTATGAAGCTGCAGCTTCATTGCCTATTCCGGTTGTTACCACAGCAATGGCATTCGAGCATGTGTTTAAATTACCTTTCTTTGACAAGGCAAGTCCTAGTAATAAGGACAAGATTTTGCTGATTTGGGGCGGTGCAACTGCTCTTGGCTATATTGCGATTCAGGTCGGTGCCAGGCTTGGCCTCAAGGTGGTTGCGACTGCATCGACCCACCACCACGAGACTCTGAAGAAGCTGGGTGCTGATGCTTTGTTTGATTACCGTGATAATGACGTGGACAAAAAGATTAGAGAATATGCTGGAGACGACATTGTTTATGCCTTCGACACTATTAGCCTTCCGGTGTCTATTGGGCATGTTGCCAACGTGGTTTCGGAGACGAAACAAGTAAAGCTGACCAACGTTCTACAAGTGGACCTTCCTCGTGCTCTCAAAAACGTGGATCAGGAAACTGTGCTTGCTTACTTGGCTATTTCCGAGAAAAAGAATCTCTTTGGTCACGATCTGGCGGCTACACCCGAGTCGCTGGCATGGGGTGAAAACTTCATTGCTACGTTTGCTGAGAAGATCGCCAAGGATCCAAAGTTTGTACTTCATGAGCCTTTGAAAGTATTTAGAGGAGGCTTGAGTGATATTCCTGAGGGTCTTTCTATTGTGGAGAAGGGAAAGAACTCTGGAATCAAAATTATCGTTGACAATTGAAATAATTGTTAATAGTGATACTCACTAGCGTACTTCATACTTATTTGTTGGTTTGATAGTATTTATTCGTTTAAAGTATCAAAATTTGATATTG
Organism: Casaregolazyma lundiana; assembly: GCA_030563415.1. Classification (NCBI taxonomy): domain Eukaryota; kingdom Fungi; phylum Ascomycota; class Dipodascomycetes; order Dipodascales; family Trichomonascaceae; genus Casaregolazyma; species Casaregolazyma lundiana. The sequence continues at coordinate 8,043 of JAJMJF010000015.1, read as the reverse complement.
TTATAATAAGCTTCAGAGGTTCAACCGTCTTGTTATGTACTACTAGCTACCTTGTTTTATTCATTACAACTGTCGTTTAGTCTGCTTGTGCTATAGTATTAGATGTCCTGCACCGAATATATATGATACCACTATGTTCTCTATTGGCCTTTAGAAAGTTTCACGTCCCAGTGTTTGCAATCCTGTTTATTTAACAGTCTGAAGAATACGTACACGAGATACCGGAAACCTTAATGGTAGTGGACTAGCACTGCAAACAGACCGAGCCAATGCTAACCGATCGGTAATACGGGTCAGATGTTCGAATAAAGATGATCTTTCTTGTTAGTGTGCCCATACCTCTAATGTGGTTTGTAGGACTCAAAGACTTAGGGTTAGGTCAGCAGGTCATGTTTGTTTATACTCTTGTTAAATCTGCTAAATCTGTTCAGTATTTAACAAATTAATATTAAATAGTTTCTGTCTAATACGACAGCTTTTCTTTCTAAATCTCTCGGTTGCTTGTTATTACTGAAAACAAGTTGAATCATTAAGGAGTCATTCCGATTTCGTTCCGATGTACCCATTTGTAAGCACTCGCATGTTACAAAGTATATAAAGGTAAACCTTTGTGAGAGTGCAAAATATATAAAGCTATACATTTCTGGATTCTCCTCAATTCCCAGTCATGGCTATTCCTAAAGAGCATAAAGCTGTAATTGCGCATAACAATACTACTGTTATTGAACGGGTCGCTGTGCCCACTATTGGCGACGACGATGTCCTAGTCAAGGTCGTCTCCATGTCTATCAATCCCACCGACTATAAGCACGTCCAGATGGTCGAAGATGTAGTTGTCGGCTGTGATTTCTCTGGGGATGTTGTGGCTATTGGCGATAAAGTCACCAACTTCAAGGTCGGCGACGTGGGCTACGGAATGATTTCCGGGGCAAATGTCTATGACCCTGGCAATGGAGCTTTTGCTGAATACGTTCGAATCAAGGCCAGGTTCCTTTTCAAAGCTAAGAAGCTCGACAAGGCTGGTTCTGATGTGCCTCTCGGGCCAGTTACAACCTATGAAGCTGCTGCTTCACTTCCTATTCCGATTATTACGGTAGGAATGGCATTCGAGCATGTGTTTAAAATACCTTTCTTTGACAAGGCCAGTCCTAGCAATAAGGGCAAAATTGTCCTGATTTGGGGTGGCGCAACTGCTCTCGGCTATCTTGCCATTCAGGTCGCTGCCAGACTTGGCCTTAAGGTTGTTGCAACTGCGTCGACTCACCACCATGAAACTCTAAAGAAGCTGGGTGCTGATGCTCTATTTGATTATCGTGATACTAATGTGGATAAGCAAATCAAAGAGTATGCTGGAGACGATATTGTTTATGCCTTTGACACTATTAGTCTTCCGGTGTCTATTGAGCATGTTGTGAATATCGTTTCTGAAACAAAGCAAGTAAAGCTGGCCAATGTTCTAAGTGTGGAACTTCCTCGAGCTCTCAAAAACGTGGAGCAACAAACGATACTTTCTTATTTGGTGATTTCCGAGAAGAAGGAATTTGGTGGTCAGGATCTCTTAGCTACGCCAGAGTCGCTGGCATGGGGTGAAAACTTCGTTTCTACGTTTTCCAAGAGGATCGCTGAGGATCCAAAGTTCGTACTTCATGAGCCTTTGAAGGTATTTACGGGAGGCGTAAAGGACATTCCTGAGGGTCTTTCTATTGTGGAGCAGGGCAAGAACTCAGGAGTCAAAATTATCGTTGATAACTGAAAGAATTGTTAATAGTAATAGCCAATAGCAGGTTTAGTGGTTATTGGCCAATATGATAGTAATTTGATAGTATATATTCGTTCAAAGTAAGAAACTTTGATATTGTTATAATAAGCTTCAAGGTTCAACGGTCATGCATAGTATCACGTGCAAGCATATGGATGCCGAGAAGAGTCCTGGAATTAGTAGTTTTGTTTGAATTTGAATTTGAAGTTGTGATCTTTAACCTGTATGCTAAATAATGATCTCATCGATATCTACGAAGAAGCTTGGATGCTAAACAACAATCTGATTGTTGCTTAAGATAAACGTGTGCCAAATAATGCCTCTGATAAGCACAACACGTCTAGACCTTCAGAGTGGAAGGCTCACAAGTACACTCGGAACCTGAAAATGGTGCTCCCTGGCCCTACATCAATAACCCGAAAAAGGTACACCCTGACCCTTGTTCAAAGATTCTGTATCGAGAAATTCTCGTTTCGACGCCCTGAGTTTGCTGTGGCTATCCAATAAGATGATTGGCAAATGCGGGATAGCCGCATGGGTTATACAAGGTCGCAAAGAGCAAGCATAGATGTTATAATAGATGTATACAATACAGATCAGTAAAGATTATTGATATAATGTATAAAGTGGCCTCTTTGCTATTGTCGTTTGTATGCTCGTTCTCGCCGCATCTCTCCAGTTATAGGCATCGGCATCGCTTAAGCCGTTGACATCGCCAAAACAGGCAATACCGAAGGCCCTTGATAAGGCTTGGCATATGCAGGTTCAATCCAGATCCTGTGTAATGGAATGATTTAAGTTGGCCTTATAACATTTATATGCATGCGTATACATCTCTAATGTTGTATTCCGTAACTCACAGTGTCGGATATCGGCCCCGTCTACCCCATAGTCGTTAAAAAATGTCTCAACACAAAGAAAATCACTACCTGCTTTGGAAACATCTGCTGATTTATATGCACCGGGCAATGTATTTACAGCTATATGTGTCTTACTGTATAAATAATATATTTTGTGTCTCTCAAAGCTATATCTAGTCGTTTTCGTCTGTCTGAATCTTCATCTACGATTTCCGTCGTTCCTGGATAATTCGGCCGAGCCATCGGAGTCGGCTAAAATTTCCTCACACCCCCACCATATAACATATATAAATCGAAACAAACCTAAATACCCTCAAGCTACTTTCCAAGAACTTATCCTCTTGTATTTTTCTTCCTTGTAACCTCTATCGTTGCTTTTTCTTCGGCCCGGTGTTTGTCATCAAATGCCGTTTGGGAATTTCTTTGCTTGGCCCTCTTTTGCACTGATCCAATTCATATAAAGCACAGGAAGCCGCCCCCGCACACGATTTCGCCCTTTTTCCTGCCTCTAGTGCTTGCCTATGATGGCCACTAACTCTGCGCCTCTGTTTCCAGAGGCCATTTTCTCCACGGCGACCAGCCATTTGGCCGACAGCCAGCTCTCGTCCTCCGGCGGAGTCAGCATATCCATCATACAGCCCGAGCCCGTGCTGTTTCTGCAAGGATTCACTCCCGAAGAACACTCGGAGCGCCCACCGCTGCTGCTCCGTGGCTCTCTGGCCGTCAGTGTGTCAAAGCCGACTAAGATCAAGTCCGTTAGCCTGACCTTTAAGGGCACTGCTCGCACGGAATGGCCCGAGGGATTACCGCCCAAAAAGACGGACACCTTTGAGTCCAGCGACATTCATTCACATGTATGGCCTTTTTTCAACGCTGCGTTTCCCATGGCCGAGTACTCTTCCGGTGCTCACCTTGTCAAATATGCCGGAAGCTCTTTCGTCAGCACCGAAGATGCCCTTGAACCGCTGCCCAGCGCGGTTGAGGAAGAAACTCCCCGGTCCCGTAGCCGGTCTTCTACGTTTTCAAGTGCCGGCTCGCATGTCAGATCAAGCTCGTTATCGAGTCACTTCACTAGAACCCAAGATCCAAGGTTCTCGGCCTCCGACACCTCCAGCAGTATCAAGGGTCTTGCGTCAAAATTCAAACGTAGCAATTCTCCTTCTGCTAATAACAACAATAACAGCTTATCGGTAGTGGCGTCGCTGTCTGGTCTGAGTCTCGGCCCTAACCGATCTTATTCCAAAAACGAATCCTTTGATAAGGATACCCAGTCCAAAGGATATCGCACTTTTGAACCGGGAGAATATATTTATAACTTTGAGCTCCCTTTGCCGCAGTCTTTGCCGGAGACTATTGATTGCAACTTTGGTTCTGTCAAGTATGTCTTGGAGGCTACTGTTGCTCGTCAAGGTGCCTTTAAGCATAACGTCACAGGCACCAAGGAGATTAAAATAGTTCGAGCTGCTTCTGATAACAATCTGGAATCTAGCGAGCCTATTGCTATCTCCCGAGATTGGGAGGATCAACTTCATTATGATATTATCATTGGAGGAAAATCATTCGCTATAGGAACTTCCATCCCTATAGCTTTTAAGTTCACTCCTCTTTCCAAAGTACAGTGTCACCGTGTACGAGTGTATATCACGGAGAACTGTGAATATTTCAGCGAAAGCAAAAAGGTTCATCGCATTGAACCTACTAAGAAATTTCTCCTGAAGGAAGAGCTACCAAAAGATGGAATAGACGGCTCACTTTTAGGAGAATACCTAGGCTCGGAAATTGCCACTTGTACCGAGTTGGAGTACAATATTACTATTCCGGAGTCGTTTCCTCATCGGCGAGATACTTTGCATCCTAACACCAGTTTCGACCGAATCAAGGCTCATCATTGGATAAAACTGGTGCTTCGGCTCAGCAAGTCTAATCCAGATAATCCAGGTGGGAAGCGGAAATTCTATGAAGTTTCTATCGATTCGCCTATATCTTTGCTGGACAATAATTGTACCAACACAAATTTGTTTCTTCCGCAGTATGGAGGCTCTCGACGTTCAAGTTTGACTCGAAACACGTCGTCGTCAGTGCTTCCTCTTCGAGCTGGTTCAACAGCTTGTGATGAAGCAATGCGGCCCATTCATTTGTTGCGGAAACCTTCAGTGGCTCCACCGCCCTTTGATGCAGATATAGCACCGCCTGGTGCAAATTTCGCATTGACAGGTCCGCCGCCAAACTACGCTATAGCCGTATCTTCTGGCCCTCCTGCTCCTATAAGTGTACCTGTGTCTGAGGCCCCCAACGATGGCGAGTCTTGGGGCCCATCTATGGTATCTGAGGGTGATGCAGTGGCGAATGCTAGTGTCACATCATTTGGTAACTCCATCAACAGCATGTCTGTATCGTCAGGGCAGTCAACGGTAGATGAGAACGGTGTTTTGAGCGAGCCTTCAACCACCAGTGTTGATAGTTCATCTCAGATATTTACGCCTGGCTATGTGCCGTCTTTAGAGAGTGCCACGAGCTATCCTATCAGTGACGACATTCATGAAGACGATGACCCTTTGAGTAATGTACAGCCTGATGAATCTCCTGGTGGTGGTGCGCGTGATAACCATCCATTTGGGGCTTATAGCCATGCTGATGTTGAAGATGATGATCCTTTGAGTGCTGTTCCGCAACAAGAGTCGCGGGATGACGTTGGTGACCTCGGTGACCTTGCCGGTCGGCCCACGCTGTTAAGACGGTCATCGAGTTGGTCTTCAGGAGGAAATGCTTTTGGATCCAGGGGCCGTTTTCTGTCAACTGCTAGCAGCGTGGACCTGGCGGATCCACACTCAGACTATCTAAGAAAGGACTCTCGAGCATCGTCTTTGGCGGAACTGAACACGATAACGACCAGAGACCCGTATGCCAGATTGCCGTTGCTGAAGGATTTGCCAGACGCAAGTGAAGAAGCGGATTTGGGTACGGCGACTGCTACGGATTTTGATGATACGATGAGTCTGCAATCGACTCCGTCACTTTGGATTAACTGAGTGTCGATCTCTTTTTGAACAAGTCCTTTGGAACCATCGGTCTCCTTTTGAACCATTAGAGTATTACTTCCACATATTTATTCAAGTCACTCGTTCAGCGTGGTATCCATCTTGAATGTTGCTGCATTAAAATTTGCATGAGCAGCGAGAGATGGGTAACGCTTTATTGACAATACGCTCACAAAGAGCTATAAGTTTAGTTGTCGACGGCCATTAAGCAGTTTGGCAACTATATGTAACGTTTCATGATTTTTTGCAATAGTAATCTATGCTTTTTTATCTTCAGTGTGGTTATGGCTTGTATGGTATGGTTTTCTTGTCATCTTTTCTTCAATACGCACTCTTTTGTATCTTTTTTTTCACTAATAAGCGATCTTATGTCCTGTCTTTTCTTCAGTAAGCTGTCTTTAATATCTCATCCTTTCTTCAATAAGCCATCTTCTATATCTTCCTCTATGCTTCTCCCTCTGGCCTTTGCTGGGACTGAAATTTCCAGCTTTCCATCCTAACAACACAACCAAACCATTCTAAAAGTACAATAAGCACAACAATGGTATGTTAGCAGTGCAATAGCAGCCATATATTTAACATCTCTAACATACTAGTCTGCAGTTCCAGGAGGTCCCAAGTCGGCTATGAGGTAAGTTTGAGTGGTTGAAAAGCCCAAAAGGAGCCATCTGACAGTAAAGACGACGAGCAAATCAAGAACGTCAGGCGCAAAATGCCGCTGAGCGACCGCCTTCGACGAGATCGGCCGGTGCAGGAGGAAGTTCCAGCACGATGCTGAAGCTTTATACTGACGAGGCATCGGGATTGCGAGTTGATCCCTTGGTAGTGCTTGTGATTTCACTGGGATTCATCTTCTCAGTGGTGGCTCTGCATGTAATTGCCAAGGTGTCAGCCAAGTTTTTTTCATGAATGAGCCAGATAAATAAAAGATAAATTTTGACATTAAACGTAATGTTGTTGTTTTGATGATGGCCGTCTTGCCAGCATAATCATGGGGAACTTTCTAATACGTCTACGTTTCAACTAATACGCTTCCATCCACATGATCAAATACATAATTACATACGTATATTCCAACATATATAACTGAGGGTTTATTACTTGTTTTTTTGAATGAACTTTTGCAAGCCTTTTCATGTACAGCCTTTTTATCGGTTAGACCTGGCGACTCGTTCAAGCTCATCCTTCTTCTTGATTGCATACGAGTTGGACGATCCCTTAGCAGCGTTAATGAGCTCTTCTGCCAAACATTCGGCAATGGTCTTGACGTTTCGGAAAGCAGCTTCTCGAGCACCAATGGTCAACAAAGCAATCGACTGGTTGACTCGTCGGAGAGGCGACACATCAACAGCCTGTCGTCGTACAGTACCAGAAGAACCGATTCGCGTGGAATCTTCTCGGGCTCCCGTGTTGACAATGGCGTCAACAACAACCTGCAGAGGGTTTTGTTCAGTGAGCAGAGCAATGATCTCCAATGCGTGCTGGACAATTCGCACAGCCTTGAGCTTCTTGCCGTTGTTTCGGCCGCTCATCATCAGAGAGTTGGTCAGTCGCTCCACAATGGGGCACTGCGCCTTTCTGAATCGCCTGGATGCATACTTGCCTGCAGAGTGTGTCAGGTAAACGGGCTGTCGAATGAAAATGTAGTCCGTCAGAGAAATATCCTTGACTTCGACATCGTCAAAAGTCCACTTGTTGAACAACTTGATCTGTCCAGCGTTGGCAACGACGTCTTTGGGAAGACTGGAAAATGGCTCACGGGCCACGGGTTGTTCGACTTCTGCCATGTTGAACGAGAAACTGTAGTGATAAAAAGGTGAGATTGGATGAGAGGATGTGAAAAGTTGAGTGAGGTGGGTGTCGTGCTGAGATGTACGAAGAGCAGTCACGGCAAATAGGTGAACAATGAGACACCAGTATTTTTACACAAATGAAATGTAAGATTGGTTTCCTTTTGGTAAATTATTTAAGAAATTGATGATGAGAAGCTAAAGAATATGTGAGGATTTTGTACTAGCTTGAAGGGTTATACTCTTCTAAATTGATATGGTCCCTAGACTATAGAGAGATTCCCTCAAGCTTCATCATGCGGCCGCTTGCGCTTACGAGAAAGGAAACGGTTGACAGATAATATTTAAAATATTTTTTTTACTACTGCAAGACATCAAAGATCTTTCCCTGGTCTAGACTGTCTCCTGGCTCACGGGACTTCCAACGGTCATCATGCTTTTAACCCCAGTGCATTCGCGCAATTCATTTCTCTATAGACTATACCCCTAAAACCTCTAAAACCCGCTAAAACCCGCTAAAACCTCTAAACCCTCTAAACCTCTCCATCTCGTACTCCGCCCGTCCCTCTGGGTCTCCATCGTCCAATCATTTCAGA